>VWZI01002991.1:49021-78145 GCA_013396835.1 Psilopogon haemacephalus | reverse complement strand
GTTGGGCCAATCCTAGGGTATATGCCACCCCATACCGGGACAAGTTCCTTGTCCCAGGTGCACCTCTTTGCTGCTGTCCTGCTGGGTGTGTGCTGCTGCCTTCTTTTTCCCCTTTCATGCCCTGTTTATGGATGACATCTCTGCACTTGCTGATGTGTTCCTGTGTCTATGCTTTGGCATTGCAGCTGGGATGGCTCCATAATCCCCATCCTCCCAGGTCCTGGCATGGGGTGCTGGTGCAGCTGCTCCTGTTGCACCCGAGAGCAGACAGGGGACCCGGTGCTGTTTTGACCAAGAAGTACCAAACACTGAGCTCTTCTCTGGGCAGAGGCTTTGCAAAGGGGATCTGCCTGCATGCACGCTCTTGGCACCACCCTGCCCTGGCAGGACTGCTGCTGTGTGGTGAGGCTGAGCACTGGAGAGAAGGGGCCTGGACAGGCTAGAGAGATGAGCCCAAGCTAACCTCGTGAGCTAATTGCAGGGCTAATTGCAAAGTGCTGCAGTCGGGTCAGGGCGATCCCAACCCCATGTGCAGGCTGAGCGAGGAGTGGAGTGAGAGCAGCCCTGTGGAGAAGGCCTTGGAAATGCTGGGTGATGAGGAGCCAGCAGCCTGAAAAGCCAAACACATCAAAGAATCATAGACCCAACCTAAGGTCATCGAGTCCAACCATGACCTAACACCTCCCTGTACACAGCTGTCAGACCAGCTCCCTGAGCACCTCAACCAGGGATGGAGACTCCACCACCTCCCTGGGCAGCCTGGGCCACTGCCCAGTGACCCTTTCACTCAAGATATTTTTCTTGATGTCCAACCTGAACCTCCCCTGGTCCCCCTTGAGGCCATTTCCTCTCATCCTATCACTCGATACCAGGGAGAAGAGTCTGGCCCCCACCTTGCCCCAGCCTCCTTCCAGGGAGCCGTAGAGAGCAACGAGGTCTCCCCTCAGCCTCCTTTCCCCAGGCTGAATGCCCCCAGCTCCCTCAGCTGCCCCTCACCAGCCCTGTTTCCCAGACCCTTCCCCACCTTGGTTTCCCTTCTCTGGACCTGCTCCAGCCCCTCCATGGCCTTGAGGTGCAGGGCCCAAAACTGAACCCAGTACTCAAGCTGTGGGCTCACCAGTGCTGGGTCCAGGGCCACAATAACTTCCCTGGGCCTGCTGCTCCAGGCCAGGATGCTGGTGGCCTTCTTGGCCCCCTGGGCATAGCCTGGCTCATCTTCAGTTGGCTGCCAACCAGTATCTCCAGGGCCCTCTCTACCCAGCAGCTCTCCAGCCACTCTGCCCAGAGCTTGTGGCACTGCTTGGGGTGGTTGTGACCCAAGTGCAGGACCTGGCCCTTGGCTCATGCAGTTGGTCTTGGCCCATCAGTTCAACATGTCCAGGTCCCTCTGCAGAGCCTTCCTAGCCTCCGGCAGATCAACACTGAGCCACTTTGGTGTCACCTGCAAACTCAGTGTGGGTACCTCAGTGCCTTACGGAGCTCAGCAGTGAAGGTGGTAAACAGACCTGGCCCCAACACCAAACCCTGGGGATCCCCACTGCTGGTGACCAACCACCAGCTGGATGTCCCTCCAGGCCCCACCACTCTCTGGGCCCAGCCAGCCAGCCAGCTTTAGACCCAGGGTGCCTGTCCAGGCCACGAGCAGCCACTTGGTCCAAGAGGATGCTGTGGGGAACCATGCCAAAGGCCTTCCTAAAGCCCAAGAATGCAGCCCTCGTGGTCACTGTGCCCCAGGCATCCTCCAACGCAAGGACATGGACCTAGTGGAGAGACATGGATCCTGAAGGGATCACAGCAGTTAGGGGTTGGAGGGGACCTCCATAGATCATCAAGTCCAACCCCCTGCCAGAGCAGGAGCAGAGAATGCAGCACAGGTGGCACAGGAATGCAGACAGGGCTGGAAAGGCTGCAGAAGATTCCACAACCTCTGTGGGCAGCCTGTGCCAGGGCTCTGGGACCCTTCGAGTTGAGTTCTTCCTCATGTGCAGGTGGAACTTCATGTGCTGTAGGTTCTACCCATTACTCCTTGTCCTATCACAGGGTGCAACCAAGAAGAGTTTGTCCCTAGCCCTCAGATATTCACAGGCGTTGATTAGCTCCCCCAGACCAAGCAGCCCCAGCTCCTGCAGCCTCTCCTCACAGGACAGTGCTCCAGCCCTCCCCTGGACTCTGGGGTAGATCCCTGTCCCTCCTGAACTGGACAACCCAGAACCGAATGCAGTATTGCAGGAGAGTCTCAAGAGGGGCTCCAGGAGAGCTGGGGAGGGACTTTGGACAAGGGCTGGGAGTGCCAGGATGAGGGACAATGGCTGTGAGCTGGGAGAGTGAGAGTGGAGATGAGGGGGAAATTATTGAGAGTGAGGGTGGGGAGAGACTGGCACAGGTTGTCCAGGGAGGCTGTGGCTGCCCCTGCATGGAGGTGTTCAGGGCCAGGCTGGCTGAGGCCCTGAGCAGCCTGTGCTGGTGGGAGGTGTCCCTGCCCATGGCAGGGGCTGGCACTGGCTGAGCTTTGAGGTCCCTTCCCACTGAAGCCATTCTGTGGATTGGTGTCATGGAGTTCTGCCCTCAGCTGCTCTCGGGCTGCTGCAGATGGTCTGTGTCCAGCAAGCTGATCTGGCTGGAGACAGACCTGTGCCACAAACCCAGAGGTGCCTCTCACTCACCTCAGCTTCCCCAGGCAGCCCCTGCCTGGTAGCCTGACATGAGGCTGCAGGGGGCCAGCATGGCACGGGAGATGTGGGGGTGGGGAGAAGTGCTCTGGTTCAGAGCCACTCCAGGCTTATTTTGAGTTGCAGTGACATTGTCCCTGTCAGCTGTGTGACCTCAAAGAGTTGAGGACCCAACTGTTCTTCAGGGGTGTGTGCCAGGCTGCTCAGCATTGAACATGCCCTCTTTGGCTGGCGAGGAGCTGTGCAGTGCCCACTGCCTGCTGTGGAGCTGTGCAGTGCCCACTGCCTGGTCAGGAGCTGTGCAGTGCCCACTGCCTGCTGTGGAGCTGTGCAGTGCCCACTGCCTGGTCAGGAGCTGTGCAGTGCCCACTGCCTGCTGTGGAGCTGTGCCGTGCCCACTGCCTGGTCAGGAGCTGTGCCGTGCCCACTGCCTGCTGTGGAGCTGTGCAGTGCCCACTGCCTGCTGTGGAGCTGTGCAGTGCCCACTGCCTGGTCAGGAGCTGTGCAGTGCCCACTGCCTGCTGTGGAGCTGTGCAGTGCCCACTGCCTGGTCAGGAGCTGTGCAGTGCCCACTGCCTGCTGTGGAGCTGTGCAGTGCCCACTGCCTGGTCAGGAGCTGTGCAGTGCCCACTGCCTGCTGTGGAGCTGTGCAGTGCCCACTGCCTGGTCAGGAGCTGTGCAGTGCCCACTGCCTGCTGTGGAGCTGTGCAGTGCCCACTGCCTGGTCAGGAGCTGTGCAGTGCCCACTGCCTGCTGTGGAGCTGTGCAGTGCCCACTGCCTGGTCAGGAGCTGTGCAGTGCCCACTGCCTGCTGTGGAGCTGTGCAGTGCCCACTGCCTGGTCAGGAGCTGTGCAGTGCCCACTGCCTGCTGTGGAGCTGTGCAGTGCCCACTGCCTGGTCAGGAGCTGTGCAGTGCCCACTGCCTGCTGTGGAGCTGTGCAGTGCCCACTGCCTGGTCAGGAGCTGTGCCGTGCCCACTGCCTGCTGTGGAGCTGTGCAGTGCCCACTGCCTGGTCAGGAGCTGTGCCGTGCCCACTGCCTGCTGTGGAGCTGTGCCGTGCCCACTGCCTGGTCAGGAGCTGTGCCGTGCCCACTGCCTGCTGTGGAGCTGTGCCGTGCCCACTGCCTGCTGTGGAGCTGTGCCGTGCCCAATGCCTGCTGTGGAGCTGTGCAGTGCCCACTGCCTGCTGTGGAGCTGTGCCGTGCCCACTGCCTGGTCGGGAGCTGTGCCGTGACCAGGGACACTGCGGCCAGAGGAGCCCCTCCGGGTGGCAGAGGATCGGCACTGGGCACGAATGTCCTTTGGGTCACTTTACACTCAAAGGGCCACCAGGGGCTGTGTCTTAGGGGAGGGAGATGAAAGCGAAGGGAAAGGGGAAGAGAAAGGGAAAGGAGAGGAAAGGAGAGGAAAGGAGAGGTGAGGTAAGGTAAGGTAAGGGTAAGGTAAAGGTAAGGTAAGGTAAGGTAAGGTAAGGTAAGGTAAGGTAAGGTAAGGTAAGGTAAGGTAAGGTAAGGTAAGGTAAGGTAAGGTAAGGTAAGGTAAGGTAAGGTAAGGTAAGGTAAGGTAAGGTAAGGTAAGGTAAGGTAAGGTAAGGTAAGGTAAGGTAAGGTAAGGTAAGGTAAGGTAAGGTAAGGTAAGGTAAGGTAAGGTAAGGTAAGGTAAGGTAAGGTAAGGTAAGGTAAGGTAAGGTAAGGTAAGGTAAGGTAAGGTAAGGTAAGGTAAGGTAAGGTAAGGTAAGGTAAGGTAAGGTAAGGTAAGGTAAGGTAAGGTAAGGTAAGGTAAGGTAAGGTAAGGTAAGGTAAGGTAAGGTAAGGTAAGGTAAGGTAAGGTAAGGTAAGGTAAGGTAAGGTAAAGTAAGGTAAGTTTGCGATGGCCTTGTCCAGCAGCTCCCTGTGGTCACATCTTGGCCAAGCCGGTGTTGGCCTGCAGTGGGGACTGGGTGACCCAGAGGTCCCCTTCAGCCCACAGCATCTGACATCTGGCAGCAGGAACTCAGCTGTGCAGGCTGCCCTCGCTGCCGGGAGCCAGGGGCTGCTTCTCCCGCGGCAGCCTAACAACAGCGTGCAGCTGCCACAATGAGCAGATCCTGCTCTGCAGATCCTCTGTGCTCTGGAGGGTGAACCTGCCCTGTGCCCTGCCAGGCACCAGTCCTGCTGTGCTCCTGCTAGCCCTGCCGTGCCCTGCCAGCACTCCTGTGCCCTGCCAGCCCTCCTGTGTCCCTGCCATCCCTCCTGTGCCCTGCCAGCCCTCCCCTTCCTCTGCCCACCCTCGGGAGCGGTTAGCAGAGCATCAGCAGATGATGCTCACTGGCCCTGTGCCACCCATCCCGGGCTGGTGAGTGGCATGAGCTGCCATGGGAGCTCGGCTGCGGAGGGGTGAGCTGCCCTCGTTTGTGCCAGGGAGCTGCTGAGTCAGCAGGGTCCGAAGCCTTTCCCTCACCTTTCCCGGAGCTGGTTGGGTTGCTGCATGGCCCCGATGCAGGACTGCCTGGCCCGGGGGCGGCAGCTCTGTAGGACTGTTTGCTTTGAGCCTAACGCAGCTGTCCCGTCCCCGCAGCTCCGACTGGGTGGAGATCGTGGAGCCCTGCTCGCAGCAGCGGATGTATGTCAACCTGGGCACGGGCGAGTGCGGCTGGCAGCCGCCTGCCAACCTGCAGGTGCGCCAGGCCGACCACAAGCAGTGGTGGGAGCTCTTCGACCACAACAACAACCGCTTCTACTACTACAATGCCATCACGCAGCAGACCGTGTGGCACCGGCCCCAGGGCTGCGACATCGTGCCCTTGGCACAGCTCCAGGCCATGAAGCACAGCTCCCAGCCTGACTGCCGTGGCCAGCAGCGCTGGGGCAGCGCCGGCAGCGGTGACAGAGGCACCCCCGTGCACATGGCCCTCCTGCAGGAGATGGGCAAAGGGGACTGCGCTGCGGAGAAGAGGAAGGGCCCTGGCAGGTAAGGAGAGCTTTGGCCTTCTCTGTTTATGTCGTAGAATCATTGAATGCCCTGGGCTGGAAGGCGTTTCCGGAGGTCATCCAGTCCAACCCCTCTGTGGGTCAGCAGGGACATCCTCCACTAGATCAGGTTACCCAGAGCCCTGGTGAACCTTACCTGGAATATCTTTAGGGATGGTGTACCCACTGCAGGGCTGCAGTTGCCAGGAAGGCTGCCTGGTAAATGGGCTGGAAAGCAGCAAAACGGCACAGCACAGGGCAAGTCTTGCCAGGCCAGCAAGCACTGCCATGAGCCCTCCCCTTCTGTGGGTACTGCTGAGGGCTTGCGCCGCTGGCACTGCCCAAACGTCCCCAGTCTGGGCCAGACCTTGTTTGTGTGGAGCTCCATGAGAGCAGGTGTCAAGACATGATCGTTGCCCCAGAGCCCTTGGTGCTGCCCGGGAGAGATGGGGATGGCAGCAGTGAGTGTCCCAGGGCTGCGGCGAGGCTTGCTGGGCTGGCTGAGCTGTGCCAGGCCTTGGGCTGCTGCGGGCTTCAGGGGAGCTCAGCTGCTCTGGCTCCTTCTCTCCCAGCTCACTCAGCTGTTTGATTGTGCTGGCAGCCTCAGCCAGGGCATGAGGTAGGGCTGCAGGGACTGAGCTCCCGGGTACAGTTAGTTGCTCACATCAAGCCCTAGATGAAAGAACTGTAATGGGATGCTGTTTTGTTTGGCTGAGAGGTTTTTCTACATTCAAACCATCCTGACAACAACGGAGAGGGGAGGGGTGTGCTGCCCAGGGCTGCCCTGCCTTCCCTCCCGCCTCCTCTGGCAGTTATCCTGCTCTGAAGAATTGGTACCAACCAGGGAGGCCATGTAGTGAGGGGAGTTGAGTCACGCTAAGGAGAATCGACTTCCCCGAGGACCAGAGCAGAGCTCAGGTGAGCCTGGCACTGCTGCCATCCTTACCAGTGCTCCTTGTCCCCGTTTCTGGGGAATGCAGTGAGGTTGTGTCTCTGTGCCTGGTGCTGGCAAGGAGAGAAGGAAAAAGCCAAGGTGATGAGAACCGTGTAGGGTGGTGATGCGTGTCCTGCGGTGCTTTAACCTGGGGTCTGTTGTTTGCCTGCTGCTCCCTATGAGGTGCTTCTGCCTTCAGATCTGTGTGGCTGTGAGACCCTGATGCTGCACTCAAGGGTCTGAAGCTTTGCTGTTGCCTGTGATGCTCCCAGTGCCTCCTGGCCCATGAGCAGCCCCTCTGAACTTCAGGCCCATGCAGAGGGTGAAATGCCTTAAGCTGAAACCCAGTAGCTTCCAACTCCCTCCAGTCCCCAGCGATGACCATGGATGAGCCACAGGCACGTGGGATTTGCCATGAGCTGACTGCCTTCCACTCCTTGTCCCTCGGCAGCCCAGCACTGCGAGGCAGTGGGGTGGGCACTGACACACCACGATGTGTTTGCAGACAAGCAAGTGAAAAGCATTGCACAGGCCATACAATATCCTGAGCTCTGTGGAGTCCAAAAACTTCCAGAGTTGGGCTCACAGGAGGTGAATGTGGCCTCCTCTGCCCAAGTCCGGGGACCAACTGTGCCTCCAGGGATAAGCAGCTGCAGTTCCCTTGGCAGGGAGGGCACCATGTAGGACCAGGCTTTGCTTTACTTTTTCTTGCCAGCCAGGCTCGTGCTAGGCAGCATCCTGGGCATCACTGCCAGTGCTCCTCCAAGGAAGGGTGGTGGCAGCTTGCTTGGCTGCTAAGAGGCTGCTTGGCTGCACAAGGCTCACCTCTTTGAGCATCAGCATTTGCCTGTGGAGCAGGAGAGTGAGCACTGCTTCCTTGCATAGCCAGGGCACATCAGCACTGCTGTACCTGGAAGTCTTCCACAGAGAAACCTGATGGCCCCTGGCAAAGGAGAGCCATGAGCCTGCTCTGATGGGCAGTAGGTGCTGTTGCCTGTCTCCTCCTCACCAGGCTTCGGTGTTCTGGGATGGAGAAGGGACTTGGTCTTACCACTCCAGCAGGGTGTGCTGGAAGGGGGTTAGAGGGGACCTGAGATGTGAAGCCTGTGAAGGTGGCTGTGAGGGTTCCTCTGCCTCTTCAAGTCTGCCTCCTAATGGGTCTGTGTCTCCCAAAAGGCCCCGTGTGAGCAATGCCAGTAAGAATTGTTTATGATCAGGCAAGGAACCCCATCTGGACTCCCAAGAGAGCCTCGTGTCCTCCTGCCTCTGAGCTGGGGGCCGGGCACACCTGCACAGGTGTCCACAGAGCTCTCCTGGGGGCCTGCAGGCTTGGGTGGTCACCTGCGTGGGGCATCCATCCCTGCCTCCAGCGTGGGCAGCAGAGGAGCACAAACCTCCAGCAGCCGCAGGGCGATGGCAGAGCTGCGGAGCCTTTTCTCCAGGCTTCTGGGAGGGAAGAGCAAACAAAGGAGCTGCGGAGCCTGGGAAGAGCTGCCGGATGTGCCGGGCCTGCAGGAGCTGGGTGCGGGCTGGGAGAGCCAGAGATGGGCTGCGCTGTTTGTGCTGGAGCCGCTTGAAAGCATTCCTCGAAGGAGGCGCCGCGGGGGACTCGGCAGGGCCTCTGCTGCTGGTGGGGAAGAGCACAGCCCTCAGCCTGCCTCGGGATGCTTTTCCACTCTGCCTTTGCTTTCCGTCAGGGCTTTCCCTGCTCAGAAGGACAAGGTGTGATGGTTTGAGTTTAAGCTTCCCAGAGCCCGAGGGATAAACCACCCAAAGACTAGTCTTGATTTGATTTGAAGGTTAAAAGGAAAACTTGAACAATAAATAAAAGGCATTTTAGGTAAGGGGAGTTACAAAGAAGATAGAGAAGGGAAACAAAATGCGGTGGATGGAGGTGGATGCTCCCACCACGTGTCTTGCTGGCAAAGCAAGAGCAGCAGGATGCTGCTGGCTGGTGAGGCAGGGCAGAGAGAGAGAACAGGCAGTTCCTCTGCCTTTTAGAGGGGTCCAAGACAGGAGGGGGGAGTGAGCTAACCACTGCACCTGGGGTCAGGTTCAGACCTGACCCTTTAGCATGCTGGGAAGCCAAGAAGTTCCTCTTCTCCTCTGTGCAGTCTTCTCAGCATTGCGGGGCTGGAGTTGAGCGGAGCTGCACCCAGATGTGGCTGCAAGAGGTTATTCCTGGCTGTGGAAGGGTCCCTTCAGAAGAGCCTGGTCCCCTCCTTCCTCTGCTCTGCAGTGGCTGGGATGGCCAAGGGGAGACTGACAGATGAAGGGAGATGTGTAGGGATTTCACTTCTCCACCACACTAACTTATAAACCTCCTGGTCAGAGGGAGTGTGGTGGCCATGTTCAGGCTGGAGCTTGGGTCCCTTTGCCCTCAGTGACAGTGGAGCAGCACAGCTCCCCTGTGTTGTCTGGCCCTGTGAGACTCCCCTAGATAGCCCAGAGGAGCCATGCAAGGCTACCTAAGGGGGCTGTAGTGAGGTTGGTGTTGGCCTCTTCTCCCAAGTAACAAGCACTGGACAAGAAGTAATGGCCTCAAGCTGCACCAGAGGAGGTTTAAGTTGGGTATTGGGAGGAATTTCTTTCCTGCAACAGTTGTCAGGCACTGGAACAGGTCACCCAGGGTGGTGGTCGAGTCACCATCCCTGGAGGTGCTCAGGAAACAAGTAGATGTGGCACTTTGGGTGTAGTGGGTTAGGAACTTCCCCACACACGCACTAGGGGAATTTAACAGAGCAGCTCAGAGGGGCTGGCAGTAAGCTGAATCTCTGCAGCAAAGCACAGCTCCCAGGCACACACACAATACAGTTACAGGTACCTACAGACAAATCAGAAACCATACAGAAATCCAAACTCCCTCCCAGACAAAGGCACTGCCCAGAAGGGGCTCAAAGCCTCTCTCTCTATCTTTTTTCCCAGACAGAAGCCAAATCAACCAGCAAAGCTTATTTGTTAGTGGAGAGATTAGAGTCATGAAATCACAGAATGGTTTATGTTGGAAGGGAGCTCAAAGCTCAGCCAGTTCCAACCCCTCTGTGCCATAGGCAGGGACACCTCCCACTAGATCAGGGCACTCAAGGCCTCATCCAGCCTGGCCGTGAACACCTCCAGGGAGGGAACAGCCACAACCTCCCTGGGCAACCTGTGCCAGTGTCTCACCACCGTCACTGCAAACAACTTCCTCCTCACATCCACTTTCAATCTCCCCTCTCACACTTCAGACCCATTCCTCCTCCTCCTCTCATCCCCAGCCCTTGTCCATAGTCCCTCCCCAGCCCTCCTGCAGCCCCCTGCAGACCCTGCAAGGCCACTCCAAGGTCTCCTGGCAGCCTTCTCCTCTGCAGGCTGCAGAGCCCCAACTCTCTGTGCCTGTGCTCAGAGCAGAGCTGCTGCAGCCCTCTCAGCTGCATCTTGGTGGCCTCCTCTGCCCTGGCTCCACCACTTGCATGTGCTGCTTGTGCTGGGGGCTGCAGAGCTGCAGGCAGTGCTGCAGGTGGGCTGTGAGGAGAGCAGAGCCAAGGGGCACAATCCCCTCCCTTGCCCTGCTGCCCACAGCTGCTCTTGCTGCAGCCCAGCACACAGTTGCTGTCTGGGCTGCACTCACACTGCAGCCTCATCTTGAGCTTCTCATTCACCCAGACCCCCAGGTCCTGTTCCTCAGGGCTGCTCTCAGCCATTCCCCACCCAGCCTGGAGTTGTGCTTGGGATTGCACCCACCCAGGCTCAGGACCTTACACTTGGCCTTGTTGAAAGATTGGAGTGAAGAGGAAGCAAATGGAAGCAGCATCCCAGAGCAGAGTGGGGGACACTGTTGACATTTTGACTTTCTATTCCTCGCAGCAAACCAATGAATGATACAGACTTTTTATTTTCTTTTCACAACCAGTCATTTCTCTCATTGAAATATTCTAATTAGCCTCAAACCAGCACATTGGGATATGGTCTAGTGGTCATGGAGGTGTTGGGTGGGAGGTTGGACTTGATCTTAAGAGCTCTTTTCCAACCTTTATGATTCTACGATTCAGTCTTGGCAGAAGGTGCATGCTTAGATCCCACACCAGTCCTGAATGCAAAGCTGCTGGGTGCTACACCCTCTCCTTGGAGTGAAAATGCCTGTGGGGACAGCAGTGGGGTCTCCTGGGGGGATACCAGTACTCAGCAGGTATAGAGGAACCCCTGGCAAGTGCTTGAGTACCTGGACCGGTACTCATGTCCTGAAGTGCAGCCCAGGAGGAGCAATGACACGATGGCTTTAGTCCATCGGGGGACTGACCTGCTGGAGAGCAGTAAAGGGGAGAAGGGCCTGGGGCTCCTGGAGGCTGGGAGGGTGCCCATGAGCCAGCAATGTGCTTGGGTGGCCAAGAAGGCCAAGGCCATCCTGAGGTGCATTAGAAGGGCTGTGGTGAGCAGGTCAGAGAGGTTCTAAATTCTTTGTGCCACTCTGGGGTGGGAGCCCCTCTCTGGGGGCCAGGCTGGTGGTGCTGCCCAGGTGCCCTGCACCCAAGCAGGGTTCAGTCAGGACGTGGCCAGTGCTGCAGAGGTGTGAGCTGGGCCAGGCACTGCTCAGGCAGGAGGTGCTGTGGCTGCCTGCCGGGCAAGCAGCTAGAGGCTTCTTGCTGTGGCCCGGGGCTGAGTGCCTGCCACCATGGCTCGGCAGCAGCTTGGTGAGGACTGCTGCAGGGCACACTGCCCAGCCTGCTGCTGCCTGAGTCTGCTGAGTCCTTGCTCTGCAGCTGGGAAACCTGCACCCGGGGCTGGCTGGAGAGGAAACATTGTGGGGCAGGGGGAGGAATAGTCTCTGGAGGTGGCTCACAGGACATGGTGCCCAGCACCTTCCCATGGGGCAACTCTAGTCCACCTGAAGGAGGTCTCTTCGAGGCAGGGGAAGGTGCCTGTAGCTCAGGGTCATCAGCGGTGCAGGGCTGTGGCTGCCCTGCCCTAGGACTCAGCTGGATAGTGCTGGTCCAGCTGCAGTGCTTCTCTGGCCGCAGCACTGAGTTAAAATTGCTCCCATACAAAGCACTCCTGACCTGCACACTGAGTCAGGAGCCTGTGGGTGTCTCGGTCCTGCTTGTCCTTGGCACAGCTTTGGCAGTGTCATTTAGAGTCATAGAATTGTCAGGACTGGAAGGGCCCTCAAGGATCATCCAGTTCCAACCCCCTGCCATGGCCAGGACACTTCACACTAGATCAGGTTGCCCACAGCCACATCCAGCCTGGCCTTAAACACCTCCAGGGGTGAGGCTTCCACCACCTTCCTGGGCAGCCTGTGCCAGTGTCTCACCACCCTCATGGTGAAGAACTTCTTCCTAACATCCAGTCTGAATCTCCTCACTTCCAGTGTTGCTCCACCTTCTCTGCCACAAATGAGCTGCTTGTAGAGCCAAGCAGAGGTAGGTGGAGAAGTGTCAGAAATGCTCCTTTGGAAACCGACCAACTGTTGCTGCTGCAGTTGTTGCTGTTAGTCCAGGAGCTCTTCCGGGCACAATTGGGTCTTTAGCAGTGCCTGGGCTTGGGCTCAGGACTTGGCTGCACCGATGAGAGGAGCAGTCTTTGTGGTGCCCACGGGAGGATGTCTGGGGCAGGGCCAGGGCTGCGTGTCCTGCTGCTCCATCCTGCTCTTATCACTGGCTCTTGCTTGGTGCTGCTGGCAGTCAGCCCTGCTCCAGCATTGTGCCTCCAGGAAGCAGCATGCAGAGGATGAGCTGCTGATGGCAGAAGAGGACAGAGCAAGCTGGGGTTGTGCTGAATGGCACTTGGGCAGGGGCCGGGAGGACTATCCCCAGGGCCTTGGGGTTTCACAAGCTGCTGCTGCTGGGTCGGGGCTGGGGCCGGTCCTGGGCTGCACTGCGCTGGCAGGGGACTGCTTCTCCTCTTGGCAGGGGCACATCCATCTTGACGTGGTGTCAGGAGCCCCTCACAGTAAAAATCCCCCAGCAGAAGATGCTGGGGAGGGGGGGACGCAGGATGGGAGGCAGAGGCTGCAGTGCTTTCTCGTGCCCTCTGCTCAGCAGGTAGCTGCAGGAGGCTGTCACAGGTCTGCTATGGGGAAGGGCCCCGTGAGGCCTGGCTGTGGCCAGAGGCTGTGGGGGCCTTTGGACCCTGGCCGGGAGCCAGCACAAAGCTGCAGCCTGGCCTGGCCTGGCCTCTCCTGCCACCGCCCTGCCGGCGCGGCAGGCACGGGCACACGGAGCCGGCTGCGGGCAGGCTTTGCCGGGAGGGTGGTGAGCAGGGGGTGGGAAGGGACACAACTGCCCCGCAGGATGTTAGCTGTGGGGCAGGTGACTGTGCAGGGAAGCAGGTGGAACAGGGCATCCACAGAGACGTGGGACTGCTGCCGTGGTGTAGACGTGCCCTGCTGGGGCAGGGGGTGGGCAGATACACCCTGCCAGGAGGACAGCTGTGCTACAGGAGGAGGCTGGGACCTGGCAGGTGGAAGATCTCTGGAAAGCAGGAGAGGGTGTCAGGGGATAGGAATGGGCGAGTATCCTGGGGCTTGCTGGGGAAGGCATGAGAAAGGGGAGGCTGCTCCGAGTGTGCAGGGGCTGTGAGTCCATCTGCCAGTGCAAGGGCCATGCAGGAACAGGGAACAAGTGTTCCACAGGCTGGAACAGGGAACAAGTGTTCAGGTTCAGATAGAGCAGAATGGCTGTGAAAGTGTTAGGTGAAATCGGTCATGGGCAGGAGTGGTCTCACCCGGTGATGGTTAGTAGTGGATAGATGGAGGCAGGGCACAAAATGGGGCCAGGTTCAGGGAGACCTTTCTAGGGGCAGTGGTGACTCTGAAGACTTGGGAGCTCAGGCTGGTCTGAGAGCCTTTCTGTGCTCTTTTCCTCCAGGCTCCTAGATACAGCCCCACAAGGGC
Organism: Psilopogon haemacephalus; assembly: GCA_013396835.1. Lineage (NCBI taxonomy): Eukaryota > Metazoa > Chordata > Aves > Piciformes > Megalaimidae > Psilopogon > Psilopogon haemacephalus. The sequence continues at coordinate 64,721 of VWZI01002991.1, read as the reverse complement.
TGCAGCCTGACAGCAGGTTGCGCTTGCACTGCAGAATGTGCTTTTGGAGCTGGGGAACTGACTACCACTATGGGCATGAGGACTCCCAGCAGAGGAAGATTTCACAGCCCCAAGATCTGAGCAGGGTCAGTAGGTTTGGCCAAGGGAACCAGATGTGAGGGCATCTGGAGCAGGCTGGGAGGATGCTCTGCACTGAGGCATACTGGGTTGTAACACATTTCCTCAGATACTTCCCATTGTTTTGCATTTTGCAGAGGCTTCTCTGCAAAATGCCTTTAGAAACGTGGTACCTTTAGAAAGAGAAGGTCTGAAGGGCTGTCAGCACGATGGCAGTCCAGAGGCTGAGGGCTGGAGCAGCTCCCTGCCCTGCACTGGCTGTCCTGGGCGCTGTGCTAGCTCAGGAGCTCTGGGAAGCTGTGGCTGTTCCCTGCCTGGCTGCTGCTGGTCCCAGGTCAGTTACCGTGTGCCGAATGTGTTTCATCATCTGCTGTGCATGATGCAGAAGTTTATGGTGTTCTTCTCCAGCCAAGGACACCTCCAGGAGAAACCAGCGAGGAGCTGGTGGGGGAATCTCCAGGTGCCGTGAGGTACTTGTGCAGAAGCAGAGGACACTTCCCTTAACAGAATTCTTAAGTAATTCTTTGTGTTTGTATCTTTCTTCCTTTTAGGGAGACTCCTACCCACTGGCAGCCTTTGCCAGGCACGAAGGCAGCCATGTTGGTCAAAGTGAACAGCCTGAGGCAGGTGCAGAGCTCTTCAAACAGCTCTCTTCAGCTGCAGAGCACTGCCGAGGCCAGCAGCCAGAGAGCTGTTCCCAGAGCAGCCATATACGCTCAGCCCCAGCCCAGGCCCCGCAGCCCTGCTGCCGCCAAGCAGATGCCTGCGGGCGAAGCAAAGCAGTCCATGCAGACCAAAAAGACAGAGAACGGAGGGTTCTGCCTGGTGCTGATGAACGGCCCAACTCCTCAAACACCTCCAAGGAGCCAGACAGGAACGCCCCAGCCTGCATCCCCCAAATACGCCTGCCCCGCACCCATCTACGATGAGCCATCCTTAGAGTCCCCAGTTTACGACGAGCCACCTGTGGATATGGACACTGAGCAGGATGTCAGCGTGAGCAGGATGTCTCCACTCAGGTCACCAGGCAATAGCTTGCAAAAGCAGCTGCAACAACCCAAACTCTCGCAGCACGCCGGCATGCAGCAGCAGGAAGGGGCAAAGCAGCACGGGAGGAATCCCTCTGCCACCGAGTACAGCCCGGCTGGCAGAGAATACATAAAGCACATGGTCAACGTGGAGCAGGCCTCCAGACCCTCTCGCTCCTCTGCTGCCGCAGCTGAAGCCAACACTAAAGCTCCTGGGCAGCTGGCTTCAAAGGACAGCTTCAAGCAGTCCTGGAGAGTCTTGGAAGCCAACGTCCTCAAGAACATGGAAGCCCACCACAGTCGGCAGAGCAGCCTGCAGACTCCCGAGTACCTCACCGGGATAAGCCACCAGGACTCTGGTTACTCCACCGGCCCTTCTCCAAGCCTGAGGAAGCGGAAGGGCAGGAGGCAGGGGCCGGGGCAGGGCCGGCCGGGCTCGGTGGGCAGCGGCAGCGAGCTGGCGGCGCTGAACGACAAGCTGGTGGCGGAGATGCGCGCTGTGGTGGGCAGGGCGGCAGCTGGCAGGGGCAGCAAGGCCAGCCTCGATGCCCAGAGCCTGGAGAGTGCCAACCCGGCAGAGAGCACCAAGGTCAGATTTCAGTCTGACCACCTGAAGAAACCCTCCGGCCGGAGCTCGAGGGACAACCTCTCAGCCAGCAACAGGTCTCTCTGCAGCCAGGGCCTGGAGAGCAGGGGCAGCTTTCCCAGCGAGGCAGCTGCTGCGCAGGACACGGTGAGGCAGAAAAGGCCTTTTGAGAAGATGGATTCCCTAGAAAAGCCTGTGACCAGTCAGTCCAGCCTGGCCTCGTCGGACGCTGCCCGCCTCTGCTCCCAGGTACGCGGTCACGCTCCTGTGCCGCACGCGGGTGGGCTCGGTGCCTGGGCTGCAGGTTGGGCTCGGTGCCTGGGCTGAGGGTGGAACATGTCTGTGCCTGCAGAACAGCAAAGGGTCACAGAGCTTCCCAGCTTTGCCTGTGGAGACCACGTTTCAGGCCAGTGGCATGAGAGGAGAGAGAATTGTGGAGGCAGTGTCCAGCAAGCTCTCAGGCTGTGGGCAGCTCTGCCGCAGTGTGTGAGTCCATCTGCTGCCTGATCCCTGCTGTCTCCTCGGGCAGGCTTTGCCTTCCCACAGTCTTTGTGCACTAGGAAGGGCACAGTTGGTGGAGTGCAGGACACAGGTGTCAGCAATTCCATGGTCACATAGCAGCATTTTTCTCCTTTTCCCTCTCTGATACTCTGCAGCTCCACCTGCCCTGCTCTCCCTTCAGGTGGTTCCCAAGCACCCTGGTGGATTGCTCCATGACCAGTGGCAGTGACGCCAGTGCTGGTTTAAGCCTCTGGGTGTGCTTGCATGGTGGAGTTGTTTTCTCCCTAGCAGTGCTGCTGCAGAATTTCATTTGTCATCTTTCCCAGGCTTTGAAGGAGCCTCTTGCTTCCTGGCTTTCAGGTTTAGCTTCTGCACAGGCAATTTTGTGTTCTGTGGGTGTTGTCGCTTTTCTCTATGCTCACTCTTCCAGTCATGAGCAGCCCCAGTCCCTGCAGCTATTCTGCAAGGCACAGCTGAAACAGTCCTGCAGCATGAAAAGTGACCATTTATTGTAACCCTTTGTTCTCCCTACTGTTTGCCAGTCTGAGGCCTTTCATGAATACGTTTGGCAAAGCTCCTTCACCGCTTCAGGCTGCTCTAGCAGCCCTGGGAGATGGTGACTTCCCATCACAAGGCAGGCATGACACCTCCCTGCTGTATCCAGTTCCTGTGTGTGAGTCCTCTGTTGGATTTTGTGATCAGTTGTGCCTTGCTTTCACCTCAAACTCTTTTTTAAGCTGTTCCCACATTCCATTTTTCCATGTTTCCAATTTTTCCGGCACAGGGCTGGTTTGAGTTTTCGTAACTTGTGTGTTAATAGTTCAGCAGTTTCATTGCAGAACCCCTTTAGACTTGTTGGAAGACTGCTGCCTGCTCTTCAGGATGTGTTGCAGCTCACTGCATTGAAGTGAGAGCTGAGATTTGGTGTCTTGATTATGCACAAGAGGTGGTGGGTTGGGCATGGGCGGTGAATGGCCTTGAAAATGAATTAAAATGATTCACATGCAGTGGGACAGAGAGAGTACAGAGGAGGCTGTAAGGGGATGGCTTCATAAAGGCACAGGATGCTTTGAGTTGAAATGGACCTCAAAGCTCAGTTCCAACCCTCTGCCATGGGCAGGGACACCTCCCACCAGCACAGGCTGCTCAGGGCCTCAGCCAGCCTGGCCCTGAACACCACCAGGCAAGGGCAGCCACAGCCTCCCTGAGCAACCTGTGCCAGCCTCTCCCCACCCTCACTCAACAATTTCCTCCTCTTCTCCACTCTCATTCTGCCCTCTCCCAGCTCAAAGCCATTGTCCCTCATCCTGGCACTCCCAGCCCATGTCCAAAGTCCCTCCCAGGTACTGGAAGGCTGCTCTGAAGTGTCCCTGGAGCCTTCTGTTCTCCAGGCTGATGTTTTCTCCAGGATGTTGTGGGAAAAGCAATGAGTCAATAAATAAATACTCTGTGTACAGAAATACTCTGGGATATATGAGCCCAAGTAAGGAGGGAAGGAAGTTGCAGAGAATATAGCAGCACAATTGCTGCCTCACCTGCAAGTGGCTCCGTGTGGCTGGAGTCAGTGATGACCTGTGCTGTCCTTATCTGAGAAGGGAGTGGGCAGAGGTTCTAGGACAGGCTGAGCAGAGGTGGATGTGTGCTGTCATCACAAAATAAGAGCTGGGCATCTGTGCATACAAGATTTGAAAGATTAACTCTAGAATGAGGAGAGAACCAGGAACATTGTGAACCTCTAGAGAGGATGAGGAGGTAGATCCTCAGAATTAACAAGCTGAAGGAGCAATTAAGGTATGAGGAGGAAAACCAGCCCTGGGCATGGAAGGTAAATTGAAGGAGGCTGAGGACAGAGATGGCAAAGAACTTCAGGCAGGGATTTTTAGTCAGCCTGTTGAGTGGATTCAGAGAGAATGAGGAGGCAGAGGGATAAAAACTCCAGGGATGAAAAACGACTGTTCCCTGAGCTGGCAATGAGCTGTGGAGTGTGATGCATCCACCTGTATCTGCCTGTTGGGTGCATGGTGGGGAAGTGTTGGGCTGCACAAGGCTCTATGGTGCCTTCAGCAGCTCCTCCTGGCTGAGAAGCAAAAGCTGACTTTGGAGGTTTCACAGCTCCCCTGTGCCTGTTGGCTAGGACCAGAGCAGCGTGGCCTGCAAATGAAAGGAAATGCCTGGTTTAGTTCAGTTTTGCTACTGAAACCCTTCCACGTACAGGATCTCTGCTTCTTTGTCTTCCTTTAGAAACTAACCCCCTCAAGGCTGGCTTGTCTGATTTGTCCCTTCTTGCAGGAGCTCTGCTCTGCTGGAGTGAAGTGTGGGCTGCTCAGCTCCCACTTGCTCTCTGTGGGACTTGCAAGTCTAACAAACAACTTGTGGGCTGTTGGGGTTCAGTGTGTCCCAGCCTGCCACTTCCATCCAGAACAGAGAATTCTGGGTGGGCAAAATGAAGTGTGGCACTCTCAGACGTGGTTGTTCCATGCCATTGGCTCAGGATCAGTACTACCAAAGCTCAGTCACAGACCGTGGGAGCTGGAAGGGACCTCCAGAGATCATCGAGTCCAACCCCTCCCAGAGCAGCATCACCCAGGGCAGGGCACACAGAACACATCCAGGCAAGTTTGGAAAGTCACCAGAGAAGGAAACTCTTCAGCCTCTCTGGGCAGCCTGCTCCAGGGCTCCAGCACCCTCACACCAAAGAAGTTTCTCCTCATGTTGAGGTGGAACCACCTGGGTTCCAGCTTGTGCCTGTTGTTCCTTGCCCAATTGCTGGGCACCATCAAACAGAGCCTGGCACCTTCATCCTGACAACCACCCCTCAGATGTTTACAGGCATTGATCAGGTCGCCTCTCAGCCTTCTCTTCTCCAGACTAACCAGCCCCAGGTCTCTCTTCATAGCAGTTCAGTACCAGGCCCTTGATCCTTGTAGCTCTCCACTGGACTCTCTCCAGCAGATCCCTGTCCCTCTTGCATTGGGGAGACACAATGCAACTGGACACAACATTTCAGGTGTGGTCTGAGCAGGCCAGAGCAGAGGGTTGCTGCTGACAGCTAGCACCGAGGAGAAAGGATGGCCAAAGGCTGCATGCAGGGCTGAGCACAGTGTGGGAGCAGCAGGGGCTCTGCCTCTGCTACTTGTCTCTGCCAGCTTGTGAGCAATGCACTTGTGCCTGGAACAGGTCAGTTCAGACTGCAGCTGTCCCTAGTTCTTTGAGAACAAAAACTCAACCCTCTAGCAGTGAGCCTGACTGGGAAGGTTGTGCCTGTTTTGGTAGGTGTCTCTGGGTGCTGTGCATGAGCCTTGGGTCTGTAACCACAGCCTCCCTGGGCAACCTGTGCCAGCCTCTCCCCACCCTCGCTGGCAACAATCTCTTCCTCATCTCCACTCTCATTCTGCCCTCTCCCAGCTCACAGCCATTGTCCCTCATCCTGGCATTCCCAGCCCTTGTCCAAAATCCCTCCCCAGCTCTCCTGGAGCCCCTTCAGCTACTGGAAGGCTGCTCTGAGGTCTTCTTGCAGCCTTCTCTTCTCCAGCCCCAGCTCCCTCAGCCTGTCCCCACAGGGGAGGCTCTCCAGCCTCTAATCACCTTGGTGGCCTCTTCTGGACCCTCTGCAGCAGTTCCATGTCCTTCTAATGCTGGGGACACCAGAGCAGTTGTGCCCATGCTCCACTCCCACCTCTCTTAGCTTATCCTGTCCCGTCTGTGTGTCTGGCCAATCCCTATGTTAGGATGGTGGTGGTGGAATTGAGGTACAGATTTTCAGTGCCTGAGTGCAGAGGCTTCACTGACAGATGCTGCCCAGCAGCAGCTCCTGAGGGTTGCTTTGGTTTGTCCTTTTTTTAATGATTGGTTTTTGCTACAGCTGGCAAGATCAGCATGGGGAGTGTTGTAAGTTGGGTTTGCACCCAGCTAATTGGAAACTTATTCCCCTGAGAAAATTTACCACAAGTACTCAGAATTTTGGAGGTTAAATGGAATTATAGTTACAGAAGTAGAGTAAATATGAAAGTATAAAAGGCAAGAACCATGTATAAGCTATATTTACATGTTATTTACAGTTCCAAACCAACACAATGCTCCCTTGTACAAAATTTCAGCTGTCTCTCCCCCACCCTTATGGACACAGAGGTGCAGAGTGCCAGCTGGCTCTGCCTCCCCCCAGGGCCTTTACCAACCCCAAACGAGATCAGCAGGGTCTCAGGGCAGAGAAGGCAGAAGCAAAGCAGCAGGCAGCCAGAGACAGCAGAGGCTTGTACTGCTGAATAGGAAATACTCAGCAGAGCAATGGGATTAGGTAAACTTACCTGAGTATTATTCTATGTCCAGTCCCTAAATTGTTCATCCTTTCCACTGGAATTCCCTGGACTAGCCCTGAGTTGCAACAGGGAAGAACCAGCGATGGCATTGTAGGGCCCATGGGGAGTGAAGGTTAGAAGGACACGGTGCTGGCAGTGCTGTGGACACTTAGTCTCTGCCACCTCCTGGTGCTGCCCACCCACCTGTTGACATCCCATGGCTCCATAGGAACTGGGAGATGAGGAGCAGGGAGAAATTTGGCTCCTTCCCGTGTGCTTGGTGCTGCAGAGCTGTCCTGCAGCTCTTTGCGTCAGCCCAGCTCCTGCTTGCACTGCTCCCTTCAGCTCTGAGACCTCCTGAACAGCTGACCCTGCTGCACCATATCCCAGTGCTTCCCTTGGGGACAGCATTGGTGTGTCTCTGTGCCAGCTCTGGCAGAGGTGGCACTGTTTGTGCAGGGAGTGGTGGTCTGTAGAGCATCGCTGCTCTGCAGCTGCCAGCACCTTCCTGCCTCACTGCAGCTGATTTTCCCAGCAGGATCATGAGTCACCTGAGCTGCTGTTAACCTCTTTGTTCTCCCTTGCAGCCCAGGACAATGGAGTTGAGCCCGAAGCAGGAGGGCCGTGGGCAGCCTGGCAGCTGCCTGGGCTGTCCCTTGCCTTACGGCACGCTGCGGAGGCCACTGTCACAGAGCAGCATGGCAGACTGGGCCTCCAAAAACCTCAACATGCACACGCAGGGCATCTTCCGCCGCAGGATCTCCATCTCCAACATGCTGTCCTGGAACGGGGGCTCCATCAAGAAGCCCATGCTCATCACCAGTAACCGTGCCATCAAAAAGGAGGCCTGTGAGATGTTCAAGCTGGTGCAGAGCTACATGGGCGATCGACAGACCCGCATGGATCGCAACCACGTGGCGCTGGTCACCGTCACCAAGTGCTGGAGCACGCAGGGCTTGCGGGACGAGCTCTACATCCAGCTGGTCAGGCAGACCACGGACAACAGCTGCTACCGCAGCCTGGCCTGGGGCTGGGAGCTGATGGCCATCAGCCTGGCCTTCTTTTCGCCGTCACCTAAGTTCCAGTCCTACCTGGAGGGTTACATTTATCGGCACCTCGACAGCGATGAGAACAGTAAGTGCTGCCTGCACACCTGGCACCACGCTGGGGCTTGCCTCTCGGCCAGGGGGTGCTGGTTTGTAGGCAGCCAGGCACCAGCTGGTGCTGAGCTTAGGGCAGCTCCTCCTCCCTCGGCGAGGCTGCTGCCAGCTCCTGTCCCAGCAGATCTCCTTGGCACGGCCGCCCCGGAGCACGCTGGCCTGGCTGTGCAGCATGGCAGGGGCAGCACTGGGAGGAGCTGATGTCTGCCTGCCAAGGGCAGAGCTGCTCTGAAGTCTCCAAACGTGAGTTCCTTACAGCAGGCCAAACAAAGGATGATGTTAACGTGGCTGTTTCTGAAGGAGCCATTGAAAAACTAGAGGTAGGCCTTAGGTTGGCAGGCAGTGGAGGACCCTGAAGGATACTGGCTTTGTGCTCAGCAGGTCACAGTTTGCCTGGCGTTCAGAAGCCTTGGGGACCAGTCTGGCACGTGCTTGGTTATTGCCCTCATTTTAGGCTTGCAGCATCCTGTGCAAAATAAAAGCTGAGTGTCAGCCTGGAGAGGCTTGTTGGCTCAGTTGTTATTCTTTCAGCAGTGTTTGCTATGTCTTGGCCAATCTGGGGTGAGCAACCAGAGCACCTATATCCACCTGAGGCATCAAACACAGCTTAAAGGCCCCAGAGATACCCAGGGCAGGTGCAGAAGTTCTGCCCTAGCACCTCTGCCCCTGCTGGTGTGTCCTGCAGGCAGCAGTGGTGCAATGTCAACCTTTGCCTTCTGGTTTCATGCTTGTAGCCTTAACTTGGGGTTCTTTCACTGAACTGCTGGATGTGCACTAGTTTGGGCTTCCATGAGGATTCTAAACCCTGGTCACTTCTCTCCTTTAGCTGTGCTCGTGAGTGAAACACCACCCTGCCAGCACTCCCCAGTGGGCTGTTCCTTAGCCCCTACATTTATTTAGGCATAAGCTTGCTGCCTGCAGCCCCTTTGGCCACTGGGAGAAGTTCAGGGATGTTCTGGGCTCCTTGCTCCGATGCATTTGAAGCTGGCTGTGTTACAGAGCTCTCCCCTGCAGGCTTCATGCTGGAGTTAGGCTGGACCATGCCCAAGGGCATTCTGAGCTTTGGTGTTTTATCATCTCACATCATTAATCCAAAACCTCTTTGGAATTTTCAGTTGCTCAGCGCATTAAGGAGCTTGTGGATCTGAAAACCAAGAAGACCTCAAAATCCAGAAAAAAGAGGAAACAAAACAATGAAGATGAAGGTAAAGGAGACACAGCATGCAGGGAGCCAAGAGGGAGGACTGCACTGACCTGGGCCAGGCAGAAATGCTGTGAACCAGACCATTTCTAATAGGTGTGGGAAGCTTTGCTGCAGGTGGCTGATGTGGGAGTTTGGAGCAGAGCATGGATCAGCAGGCTGGGTGGCAGCTGGGCAGCAGACAGGGTGGGTAGCAGAGTGGTGGCAGTGGGGAGACTCTTTTCCCTCACAGCCACTCCCTTCAAGGGGAGCACTGATGCCAGGCAAAGAGTTCTGCCTTTTTCTCTGCAGCATTGGCTTCCCCTTGTCCATGCTTGCTGGACCCTGCAGTCCAGGGCTTGCAGTGGCGTCTCTGCTGAATGAGTTTAGCTCATGTGTTCCTGCAGCCTCAGATGTGACCTGCTGCCTGCAGGATGGTGCTTTTCCTGCCTGAAATCATGCTAGACAAAGTCCATTCTTTTTTGTTTGCATACTGCTGTCAGGAAATGTGAGCCAGCCCTTTGGAGTCATATCAGGCAGCGGTTTCTATCATGTGGCCTTGGTGTTTCTAATCTAGGAGAGCTTCCTGCATTGCTGAGCCCTGCCTGAGGCCAGCAGGCAGGTGTATGAAGTGTAGACACCTCAGCAGGGCTCTCCTACAGGGGCTTCCTTCTGTCACTGCTGCCCTGGGGCAGGTTCAAGGCTTCAGGAGAAGGCCTCTTGGTCACAGCACCTACAGTAGATGTGTCTGTGGCTGCTCTGTCTTTGGTGGGATTCAGAGCAGGGACCTGTGATTGCACAGAGGGGTTATAGTTCTGCTAGGTCTGTGCCTTTTCCCTTTCCTGTTCAGCCCGTCCTGAGTCTTCAGAAGGTCCTTTTGCTTTGACTCACAGGAGCTTGGCTACCTTTAGGGATGGCTGCCCAGTGGTGGCAGTGCAGAGGGAGTGTCTGAGAGCTGGGCAGGCTGCCCTGGGCAACTGCTTGTTTGTACTGCATGTGCTGGGCTTGTGCTCAGGGAGGTAGAGGTGAGGGTTACCTAAAAAAGAAAGTTAAATGGGAAAAGATTCCCTGGACAGCTGAACTGCTCTGGGCATGCCCAGGGGCCTTAGAGAGCCTGCAGAAGGGAGCACTGGGAAGGCAGTGCCTGTGTGGCCTCTGTGGGGCTCTGCTGGCAGCTCATGCACCGATGCCTTCCCTGGAGCCTGGCAGCTCCCTGGCATGCTGATCTGTGCTGGCAGTGAGCTGGGCCCTCAGGGCAACTGGGCTGTGCTGCAGGCTCCTGCCAGCTTCTGCAGAGCTGCGAGGGGCACAGCAAAGGGGGCAGCAGGGACAGCAGCTTGCTCGAGGCAGCAGCTTCACAAGTGACTGGCAGCACTGAGGACTTTCTCTGGGGTCTGAACACAGAGCTGTGCCTGAAGCCAAGGGAGATGCCACGGGAACACACCAGGCCTTACCTGCTGCTGGCTGGAAGGGTCAGGCTTTGCCTCAGGACCCTGCATCTGATGCCCTGACCCCACTTGCATGAGGCGTGGATAGAATGCAGCTCCCTGAAGCTGCAAGGCTGTTGTGAGAAGTTAGTGACTTAGATGCTTAGCAGCAATTTAGCAGAGAGATGCATAAGGAAATGAAATAACACTCTCCTCAGACAGGACTCAATAGTAGAGATGTAGTAGGCATGTGTGTAAGTTTGCTAGTGAGAACTGGAGTCAGAGCAGGGATTTCTCTCATATGCTGCCTTCAGCTCAGAGCCTTGTGAGTGAGCACTTGGGTGGGTCAAGATCTAGCACCCAACAGGCCCCCAAAGAAACAGTTGTGAAGTTTCCTGTGCTTACTTCTGCAGTCTTTGTCTTCCAGTGTAGTTGTCTGTGAGTAAATCAAACCCAAAGGTGGTCTGAGATCTTTTCATGGATCAGTAACCCACTGAAGGCAGAAGAGCTACAGGTAGAAATAATCTGTTCTTTCAGAAGGAGGGTTACCTGCTCACCCTGCAGGAATGGGGGTCTGTGCAAGGAGGCAGGTAATGGGCTGGCACCGAATTGTTCAGGATTATAAGGACAAAGGTGCAGAGGGATCTGGCATGGGTGAGTAGCTGAGCAGTCAGGCAGCAGAGAAAAGGCAGGCAGAGTACTGCAGGTGGGAGAGATGTCCTGAGCTGTAGGTTCTGCAGAGCTGTTTGAAGGAGGGAAGGACATTTCGCAGCTTGTGTATAAAATGTGTACACAGTGCTGGGGGGTGGTCAGGAACCAGAGGGAGCATTAGGAGCTTGTAGGGAAGAGGTAGAGAGCAAACCAATGCTATGGTGAGTGCAGCAGGGGAAGCCTCACAGGAGCTGGAGCTGCAGATAAGGGGAGAAGGTTGATGTGCTGAAAGAAACTGCAGGCCACCTGGGGAGAGTGAGAGTAAGAAAATCTCTTGTCAGCTGCTAGAGCAGAAGAAATGGAAAGGGTCTGGCTTTGGTATGGGGCTGCAGGCTTGGGAGGGCCCTGGCCCCAAGCACAGAATGAGCTGGTCAGAAGAGCTGGCAGCAGGGTGCTGGGAGGAGTTTGAGGGAGGAAGGAGAGGGCTGTCAGTGGCCCAGGTGCCTGGGCAGGTGGAAGCCAGGAGAGCAGAGCCAAGTGAAGTCCAGCTGAGCTGTTGAGGAGACACCTACCCCTGTGCTGAAGAGCACAGCAAGACCCCGGGTTGAGAGTGTGTTCTGACCCTGCCAGGCTGAGGTCTGTGAGAGGACACAGGAGAAACAGTGAGACAACAGCTTCTGCTGTGCCCAAATCCACATCCCACAGCCAGGTTCTGGACCCTCTTTGGTGCGTGTTTAAAGACATCGTTGGCAGGAGGGTGCTCAGGCCTGTGTCAGGCAGCGTACTCCTGCCTGTGCCCTGCCTGTACCTCCTTGGGACAGGAGAGGTTCTTTAGGAAGCTCTTAGCATGTGTTTCTAGGCCAGCACAGGGAAAAATATTTTCCTCTGGAAACATTTTCACTGTGTTGGTTGTTAGTAGTCTTCCATTCCTGAGCTCCTGGGGCTACTGTGGCACCCCAGGAAATAAGAAATCAGCATGGATTTCATAGATTCCTGATGAAGTGGATTTCATAGGTTCCAGAGAAGTGGAATTGCCTTTGCAGCCTGTGCAGGCAGAGCTGCCTGTCCCTAGACCCAGGGGCAGAGGCAGTACCCAGCCCACCGGGCACTGTGCACAGGGAGCCACGTGGCTGAAGCCAGGCTCTAGCTGGGCAGGTGGCCAGGTCCAGTCTTGGGGTTGCAATAGTGGAGTCTGAAGCTAAATTCATGGATTCACAGAATGGGTTGGGTTGGAAGGGACCTCAAAGCTCAGCCAGCTCCAATTCCCCTGTGCCATGGGCAGGGACACCTCCCACCAGCACAGGTTGCCCAAGGCCTCATCCAGGCTGGCCCTGAACACCTCCAGGCAGGGAGCAGCCACAGCCTCCCTGGGAACCTGTGCCAGTGTCTCCTCACAGTCATTCTCAAGAATTTATTCCTCATCTCCACTCTCACTCTCTCCCAGCTCAAAGCCATTCCCCTCATCCTGGCACTCCCAGCCCTTGTCCAAAGTCCCTCCCCAGCTCTCCTGCAGCCCCTTCAGGTACTGGAAAGCTGCTCTGAGATGTGCCTGCAGCCTTCTCTTCTCCAGGCTCAACAGTCCCAACTCTCCCAGCCTGCCCCCACAGGGGGAGGTTCTGAGCATCTTGGTGGCTTCCTCTGGAGCTTCTCCAGCAGCTCCAGGTCCTTCTTGTGCCGGGGGCACCAGAACTGGAGGCAGTGCTCCAGATGGGGTCTCACCAGAGCAAAGGGGCAGAATCCCCTCCCTTGTCCTGCTGGTCCTCCAGCTCATGTTTCCCTCTATAGCTTCCTGCTTCCCTCCCAACCTCTCCTCATCTCCTTCACCAACCTTGCCCTGCATGCCCCTCGGGAGCCCTCACATCAGCTGCTTTCTGCTGCACGTTGTGCAGGTAAAGTGTGAGCCCCACCATGCCAGAGTGCTGCTTCTGCTCTTCTCGGGGCTCCCTCTGCTCTTCAGCTAGTTTGGGCCCGTGGGCAGGAACAGCTCCAGGCCCTCGTGCATGTGGCACATTTCTTTTTCTCTTTATTTGGTTGAAATTTGGTCAGCTCCAGCCATGGCTCTGGCAGTCCCCTCTGTGCCAGAGGCTGCAGCTCGGTGGTTGCTGGAAGCAGGACACCTTGCTGCAGAAAGGGCAGGATGCAGCCTGTAGGATCTTCCCAGGACCCGGGAACTTCCTGGGAAAGCACAGAACAGGCCTCAAGCAAACGTGTCCAGCTGCTGCCCACGCATTGGCCATGCAGGCTCTGCAAGGTAACCCCCCTGACAGTCTCGGGCTTCCATGGGATAATTACAGGGTGAAAAAATGTTCCCTGTTAATTAGCTGTGAATGTGCTGCCTCCCATGGAATGGTGAGCAGAGATTCCATTCAGGCTTTCTCCTGTTCCCTCCTTCAGCAGCAGGTGACATTTTGCACTGGGGTTTGTCCAAGCTGTAAGTTGGGACAGTGAAGTATCAGCAAGCAGCTGACTGGTTTTGCTTTCTTTAATCCTTAGACATTTCCAGTATAAAGCATGCCTGGGATTAGCAGGATTCTTCTGTGTGGGGCATATTTTCCTTTAGATATCCCCAGAAGAGAGAAATTCTTAGAACTGACTTTCCTTCCCATTGCCTATGGAAGAGGAAGGGATGCTGTTGGACTCCTGTAGCCTTGCTCCAGCACGGCAGAGATGCTCTGCTCCAGCTGTCAGACTGACTGAGGCAGGGGCTGCTGCTTCTGCTCTGGCCAGCCAAGGGCTCCAGTTTGGCTGCTGGCTCAGAGGGGAAGGGAAAGCTCACCTATTACCTTTGTGGTGGTTGTTCTGCTTGGGAAGAGCTTGAGAAGGTTTGAGGAGCTCAGGCTGCTGACCAGCTTACCTAAGCTGTAGGGTGTGTGAAAGGCTGACCTGAAGCAGCTGACCAGGATGGAGATTTTAAAGCCACAAGTACCTCGAGCTCGGCTGCGAGCTTTGAGCCTGGCAGAGAATCAAACAGGGCAAATCTGTTCACTGCTTTCAGCAAGCAGTTTGTGTTTGACTTGAAAAAGAACAAAAGACCAACGGCTTTGGAAAGCCTCTCCCAGCAATCAGTGCTCTGTCAGCGCAAATATTTCCTTTGGTGTCACAGGGGGATTAGCTCTGCAAGTCCTGGTTCTGGAGCCCTCCGCCTGTGCTAAGCCAGGCACAGCCGAGCAGCTGCTTGTTCAGGGCTGCAGCCCTTGTGGTGGCATCCCAGGCTGCAGCTCTTGTGGTGGCATCCCAGGCTGCAGCTCTTGTGGTGGCATCCCAAGCTGCAGCCCTTGTGGTGGCATCCCAAGCTGCAGCCCTTGTGGTGGCATCCCAGGCTGCAGCTCTTGTGGTGGCATCCCAGGCTGCAGCCCTTGTGGTGGCATCCCAGGCTGCAGCTCTTGTGGTGGCATCCCAGGCTGCAGACCTTGTGGTGGCATCCCAGGCTGCAGCTCTTGTGGTGGCATCCCAGGCTGCAGCCCTTGTGGTGGCATCCCAGGCTGCAGCTCTTGTGGTGGCATCCCAGGCTGCAGCTCTTGTGGTGGCATCCCAGGCTGCAGCCCTTGTGGTGGCATCCCAAGCTGCAGTATGTCAAATTTTCCCTGTCACAAGCACACCCAAGCCTTATCATCCAAGGCTGGGTTGGAGGAGGCAGCAGGCAGGAGACTGAGGAGGTCTTCTGCAGGGCTTGGAGAAGATGAAAGGATCCCTGCCACCTTCCTGGGCCACTCCTTGTACCTTGAGCTGACCCCTGGTGCTGCCCCTTGCACAGCTGTCTCTGCTGTTGCCTGTCTCACTATGCCAGGACTGCAGCTTATGAATCAGGAACAGTTTGTTTGGAACACTTTGAACTCTCCCCTGCAGGAGGCTGCCTCTGTGTGCTCTTTGGCGGTGTACCCAGCCCTGGGTCTGCTCCAGCTGTGCCCCTGGCTGTGGGGACTCTCACTTGCCTGTATGCCCAGGCTACTGTACACAGGCACCTCAGGTTGAGTCGAGCCAGGCTTGGGCTGCCCGTGTGAGAGGTGGAGATCTGCAGGAGCAGGGCTGGGAGGTGCACAGCTGTGAGCCTCAAGGCAGATTAATCCCTCCAGGTCCAAGCATTGACTTGCACTGCTGCTGCCTGGCATGGGAGTGTAGGGCCAGGAGGCTTCGGGCTGCTTGGTGTGGGGCTTTGGCAGTCTCTGTCCTGGCTGCACAAGAGGCTGTGCAGAGGTGCCCATTTGTGCCAGCATGAACTGCAGTGTGATCTGAAGGGCTCCGGCAGGTGGGTGCCACAGTGCTGAGCACTGACAGCTTCTTTCTCCACCCCTCCAGGCCTGCCCATCAGCACCTATGCCAAATACTGCTACCGCAAGCTGCAGAAGGTTGCCGTCACAGGGGGCAAGAAGGTGAGCAGCTGTGCCTGCGGCTCATGGTGCTTGTGTGGCACACAGTGCCTGCATGGCTCACGGTACCTGCATGGCTCACGGTGCCTGCATGGCTCACGGTGCCTGCATGGCTCACAGTGCCTGCATGGCTCACGGTGCCTGCATGGCTCGCAGTGCCTGCATGGCTCGCAGTGCCTGCATGGCTCACGGTGCCTGCATGGCTCATGGTGCTTGCGTGGCTCAAGGTGCCTGTGTGGCTCACGGTGCCTGCGTGGCTCATGGTGCTTGCGTGGCTCACGGTGCCTGCATGGCTCATGGTGCTTGCGTGGCTCACAGTGCCTGCATGGCTCACGGTGCTTGCGTGGCTCACAGTGCCTGCATGGCTCACAGTGCCTGCATGGCTCAC
>VWZI01002991.1:785-46864 GCA_013396835.1 Psilopogon haemacephalus | reverse complement strand
GCTCCTGTTGCCCACGCGGCTCCCGGTGCCCACGTGGCTCCTGCTGCCCGTGCAGCTCCCGGTGCCCACGTGGCTCCTGCTGCCCATGCAGCTCCCAGTGCCCACGTGGCTCCTGCTGCCCGTGCAGCTCCCGGTGCCCACGCAGCTCCTGCTGCCCGTGCAGCTCCCGGTGCCCACGCAGCTCCTGTTGCCCACGCGGCTCCCGGTGCCCACGCGGCTCCTGCTGCCCGTGCAGCTCCCGGTGCCCACGCAGCTCCTGTTGCCCACGCGGCTCCCGGGGCCCATGTGGCTCCCGGTGTGCACGCGGCTCCCTGCTTCCACTGCCACCGAGCTGCTCACTCACCACTGCTTCAGCACCGGAAACTGGAGCGAGGGCAGGAGCAGGAGGCTTGCTCAAGGGTCATCTCCCCATGAACCTATTTCAGAAGGCTGCCATGGGCGATTCAAAGCTCCTCTCAAGTGCTGGCATCTTTCAGAAGCAGCAGGTCCTGATGCCTGCTTTTCAGAGAGTTTCAGCAGTTCTGAGAATGAAGCCCTTCTCCAGAGGGTCTGGATTTCAGCCATCCCATGCTTGCTGGTGTGCACGTGCCCTCTTCTGACTTCCCCATGGCCAGAGCCAGGCTGGGCCCCATCCTTCCTCCCTCCATCCCAGCAGGCAGAGCTACAGCTGGAGCGATCCCCTGGATGTGTGAAACACAGCAGCAGAATCCTTACACGAGCAGCCCAGGCTCTCTGCCGGGCTGCTGCTCTGCTGCTCTGGGCCCTGCTTGAACCCTTGGGATTTTGGGAGCTGCAGGCTGCAAGAGTGAGGCCAGCGAGGTGTCTGTGTGCATGCTGGCTGCTAGCCACCACCATCCCTAGGCAGTGCTCTCTGCAGGCTGCCTGTGCCCCAGCTGCACTGAGCTCTCCTCTGTCCCCAGGGCCTCCGCAAGCCCACGGTGGAGGAGATCGCGCACGCCAGGAACGCCATCGTGACGCCCTCGCTCTTCGGCAGCTCTCTGCAGGAGATCATGCTGCGGCAGCAGGACCTGTACCCGGGCAACAAGCTGCCCTGGGTGCAGACGCAGCTCTCACAGCAGGTCTTGGCTCTGGGAGGAGAGCAGACGGAAGGGATCTTCAGGTGAGCTTTTGGGGTGCTGTTTAATTTTTGAGCCACCCACGTGTCAATCCACAAAGCCAAGTAGTCAAGGCTGACCTCCAGGTGCTTCATCTTTCCTGAGAGTAGCACTCTGTTGTGGGTTGGACAGAACCCAACCTTTCCCAGCCTTGGGAATCGCCTCTTAAAGTAGCATCAGTCCATTTGCATGCACTGGCACAGAGGACAGCATAGATATGACTTGAACTACTTAGGACATCCTGTACCCAGGCAAGGCACTGAGCTAACTTCAGCAGTAGCAGCTGGGCAGGGGGGTGCTGAGCTCTGGCAGCCCTGCAGCAGCAGTTCATCAAATGCAGCACACCAGGGTTTTGGTGGATCAGAAGACAGAAAGAGTCAAGAGAGACAAAGAACCTGTGTGGTGAACATAGAGGAGTCTGGTTTGGGTTTACTCTTTGGTTCCTTGGGTTTGTTTGTTTTCTGTAAGATTTGTGTTAGTTTGTCAGCAGCTAAACTCACTTTAAGGCAGTTTAGCAAATGATGCAGCTTTGCCTTTTAAGGGTTCCTGCTGTCTTGGTATCTTTAGCCAGAGATGCTTCTTATCTTTGGACTGAATATGCAGCAGAGAGGCCTAGGTACAGAAAATAATCACTGCTGACTACAGAATCACAGCTGATGTCTGAGATAGTGGGAAGGGGAAGAGTTTCTTCTACCCCCACTTTAAATCTGTTCTCTGAGGAACTGCTTCTGTAGTTGTCACTGGTGCCTGCTCCATTCTGCCTGGGACCCCAGAAACAACTTCAGAGCCACAGTTTGCAGAACAAATGCCACACCAGGCACACTGTCCTATTTGCTCTTTAAAGAACCTTTGCTGTGTTTTTGGCAGGGTACCTGGTGACATAGATGAAGTCAATGCATTGAAGTTGCAGGTGGATCAGTGGAGAATCCCAAGCAGCCTCAGCGACCCAAACATCCCAGGTATGGGAACGCAGCAGGCACTTGTGCTGCACCTCAGCTGTGCTGCAACATGGAGGGGGAGCTACAGGAGCAGCCCAGGAGGTGTGCTACTGCTTGTGGACATGTCCACAAGTCTGCCTTTAGCACCTGGGGTTTCATTCTGTGCCCTCCCACTGCCTTTCCCAGTGCTGCCCATAGAGAGCCCAGGGGCAGCAGGGGGCTCTAACTGCAGCCGGCTGTGGCGCAGTGAGGTTGTGCAAACTGGGCAGAGCAGCTGGGAGGCAGTCAGGAGCTAGCTCCAAGGTCTCACTGTCCTCACCTTTAGGCAAGCCCAGAGCTGCTTCTGGAGGAGCAGGTAGATAAGAGCAGCATTCCTCTCTGACTGGCCAGCTTGGCTGCCTGAGAACTGGAGAGCCAAGACTGAAATAAGGCAAACCAGCACGAGTGCAGAATCCCCTTCTGCCTTTTGTCCTGAGGTGCTGCATCTCACTGCCAAGTTTGTCTATGGAGATGGTGGGGAGGCACCCAGAGCTGTTCTCAGACACCTTGCTTTCTGTCCAGCCTCTCTTCTCAAGCTCTGGTATCGGGAGCTGGAGGAGCCTGTGATTCCCCAGCAGTTCTACAAAGAGTGCATCAGCAACTACGAGAACCCAGATGCTGCCGTGGCTGTGGTGCAGCATCTGCCAGAGCTCAACAGGCTGGTGCTGTGTTACCTCATACACTTCCTGCAGGTAGGCAGCCCCATACCCTGCTGCCCTGTGCCCTGCTGCCAGCCAGGACCCTGGAGCACACAGGGCATGGGTAGTGGGACAGATGTGGTGGGCCATTTTTGGGGCAGAAAAGGTCTAGAGGGTGCTGATGGATGAGGAGCAGGCAGTGTGAGCTTCCAGCACAGAAGGCCTATGGCAGCCTGGGCTGCATCAAAAGCAGCATGGGCAGAGATGGAGAGAGGGGATCCTGCCTCTCTGCTCTGCTCTGGAGAGACCTCACCTGGAATACTGCATCCAACTCTGGAGATCTCAATAGAAGAAGAACATGGACCTGATGGACAGGGTCCAGAGGAGTGTCATAAAAAAGATCAGGGGGCTGGAGCACCTCTGCTACAAGGACAGGCTGAGGGTGTTCAGCCTGGAGAAGAGAAGGCTCCAGGGAGACCTAATAACAACTTGCCAGTGCCTGAAGGGGCTACAAGCAGGCTGCAGAGACACTTCGCAGAGGCCTGCAGGGACAGGGTAAGGGACAATGGCTTCAAACTAGAGCAGAGCAGATTGAGATTGGATGTGAGGAACAAGTTCTGCACTGTGAGGATGCTGACACACTACAACAGATTGCTCAGGGAGGTGGTTGAGGCCCCATCCTTGGAGATATTTCAAGGTGAGGCTGGGCAGGGCTCTGGGCAGCCTGCTGTGGTGTAGGATGTCCCTGCTGAGTGCAGGGGGTTGGACTGGATGAGCTTTGGAGGTCTCTTCCAGCCCAGACCCCTCTGTGATTCTTGAGCACCTCTTTAAGGTGGGGTTGGTGGAAGAGGGTCCCTTAGGTGACCAAGAAACTGTTTTTCTGATCTTGTAGAAGAGTGTGAGGCCAGTCTCAGAGGTTGAGAGCTGCAGGCTGTTCCCTGCCTGCTGAGGCCACCATGCTGCCAGCTGTGGATGTGTGACTGACGTGGCACTGTCCCGCAGGGAGGCCACATTCCTGCTCTCCTCACACCTCTTCTTAGGCCATGTGTTTGGGGGTTCTTGCCCTTTTCCACCACTCCAGCTGAATGTCTTCTCACTCTGCAGATCTTCGCTCGGCCATCAAACGTGGGCAGAACAAAGATGGATGTGAACAACCTGGCCATGGTGATGGCCCCCAACTGCCTGCGCTGCCAGTCGGACGACCCCCGCGTCATCTTCGAGAACACGCGCAAGGAGATGTCCTTCCTGCGCATGCTGATCGTGCACCTGGACACCAGCTGCATGGAAGGGCTGCTCTGAGCCGCTGCGCTCCGCAGCCTCTGCGGGCCACAGCTTTTCTCCCCTACACTTAGGTTTCTTCCCTTGTCCTTGCCCTTGTCACCCCCTGGGTTAGCCCCTGAGGTTAACCTTGAAGACGAGGACTGGATGGTCCGGAAGGTTCAGGCTATTCAGCACCAGGATGTCCTTGGGCAGGCCAGGCCAGATTGAGTTGTTCCTGGTCCTGCCACATGCCAGTGAGGCAGTCCTCCTCCTTGGAGCTGCAGGACTGCTTGCTGATCGAAAGGGCTGTGACATCCATGAGAAGATGCTACCTGAGACAGTGAGACTCTGGAGGTAGAGTTGGCTTCAGCAGGTGGACATCACTCCTGTGTTGTGGTCCTGGGGGAGTTGCTGCCTTGTTGGGGATAATCCCAGTGCTATGGAGCCAATCTGGTTCACCTCTGCAGCTGCTGGCTGTGGCTGTGAGAGTTGTGACAACCCACGATGCTGTGGGCAGTGGGGTGTGAAAGCGTGTGGGGGTTGATGAGGCAGAGGTGTTTTTGGACTACCCTGGTCAGTGGAAGCAGATTGCACTGCCCAGGGAGAGGTGCTGGAGGCCTGCTGCTGGTGGCTGGGTCAGGAGCCATCTCCCAGCTGGGAGCCACACAGCAGTATGTGGTCAGCATGTGGCACCAGCCCTGTGCTGAGCTAAACCAGCACTCACTCACTCCTCGGTGGGGACAAAAGAAAGGCTGTGCACCTGACAACAGGTAAACAACCTCTTTGGCATCCTCCTAATGAGGGCCAGAGCCTCCAGAAGGGTAGCCCCAGCAGCCTGGCAGCTCCCTTCTGATACAGGCAGCATAATCTGATACCAGCTTTCTGCAAGAGCATCTGAGCCAGTGCCGAAGGCAGCCCCTGTGGCTCCACACACCCTCACCCCCCTCCTGCTCCAGTCCAGGTCTCAAGAAAGATGTGAAGGCCCCCAGCAGTGACAAGTGTTGCTGTGCTTGGATATGCCCTTCCCGGCACAGCAGCAGCACTGCTCTGTGCTTTTGAAATGCTGATGCTGCCTGGGGTCAGCTGTGGCACCTACGCTCTTCTCTCCAAATTCCCGCAGGAATTGCAAAGGGTTCAGAGGCAGATATCCTGCAGCCCAGCACTGGTGCATGTTCCTCAGCAAGCAGCAGCAGCCAGTTCTGTGGCATCCTGGCATTACTCTCCTCTTCCTTTGAAGTGTTTTCCCTGCTGGAGGTTGGTCTGCTGCAAAAGCTGTGTCTGCATTACTCATGCAATGCTAAATCTGCTGGTAGCACCTAGAGATGTTTCTCATTTCTGCATCCCTCCCTTCCAAGCGGGGCCCTGGATCAACCTCTCCTGATTGCAGTGTGGAGCTGAACCCTGCCAGCAGTGCATTTTAAAGCTAATGCATGAATCTGTACTGAAAGTTTGGGCATAAGATGCCATGTGCAGGGAGTGCCCTGAGCCTGCTGCCTGTGTGGGTCTCTGATGTGCACAAATGCAGTTTCTGGGCACACATTTGCTCAGATGAAGTCCACAGCAGCAGTTCAGTTTGTGCCCAGCTGAACAAGCATCATGGTTCCCCCTCTTGTACCAGATGCTTCTGTGGCCCACTGGTCCAGGAAATCTTGCTCTTACATCAGGATTGGCACTGTCAAACATCCCCCTCCAAAAAAGGTGCCAGAATCCTTTTCACACACCCATCCCATCCCTTCAGCATGGCTGGCCAGAAGCCCTCAACAACTTGTCCTTCAGATGTGGGGCTACTTTGACAAAGCTGTAGAGAGGGGCAGGGGGATACCATCTCTGCCACCTCGTGTGGAAATTTGGCTCCTTCAGCAGGCTCCTGCCACATCCTGCCCCACCATGGGCTGGAGCATCCATGTGGTGCCTGCCCCACCATTGGCTGCACGTGCCCCATAGCCATCCCCATGCAGGTGATCCAGGTTCTTCCTTGCACCGTGCTGTAGCAGTCAACCAAACTGTAGGCATTTGCTGCTATTACAAATGGATGCTTCTGCCAGGGCTGTACAATAGGCTAACAAGTGACACTGGATATTGGTTTCTTTGCCAACAGGTTTGTAAATACAAGTCAGTAGAGCAACCTCTCCTCTAATACAAGAATAAACACAATCTCTATGGTTGCCTCTTCTTGTTTTCAATTGCTGAAGCATGACCACGTTTGCCTGGAGCTGCTGCTTCCAGCCTGGATATCCATGCTCAAGAATAGCATTTGGGAGTCAGGATGAGGCGAGCACTTGGAAAGCAAGCAGGGGGTTGATTCTCGTGTTCTTAACTCTCATGTAGCTACTCAATGACACTTAGAAGAGAACCAATTAAAGCAAAAGGACAGCACTGCTGTACACAAGGTCTTTCAGAGACTTTCAGGGTCAAAAAGGAATTAGAGAAGTTTGTGGGCAGCAGGTCCACAACAGGGCAGTCAGAGGCACTGCTCATGTCCCCATCCAGCAGCTGTGGGTGCTCCAGGTGGGCATATGTGTGGTGCCCCTGCATGGTCCCTGCTGTTGGAGGTGTGGAGCTTTAGTAGTTACCTGCCCCCCCCCACCCTTGATATAACCCAGGCTAGGACTCAGGACAGCGGGAAGTTGATAAATGAAGCTTTACATTTACAGCTATGCACAATGTACAAGCAGATATTTACAATGTGTAACAGATATTTACAGATATATACAGTGGAAAAGTAATGCAGAAACACCACAGCCCTCCCAGAGATCAAAATCCCTAAGAGGGGTTTCTAACCACCCCTACCACCTTTCCTCCCTTCCCCAATCTTATCTCACCACCTGTTGATGCTGCAGATAGGCAGAGGTAGATCAGCCATGGGGGTTAGCAGTAGAAAAGAAGTTAGTGGAATTATTGAAAATCAGCTACAAAAGGCAAGGACAAAGGAGCCATGCAAGAAGCCAGCCACAGCCCAGAGAGGTCTGAAACCATCTGACTTATCTTTATTTGGGTTACAATTCTTAAAACTATTTTTTTTCCTTTCTCAGTAGAGCTCTGAGTGAAGTAGCATCATCTGTTTCTCTCTCTCAGTCTATAGCCTAATTCCCAATCCAAATCCTCCAATTAGTTCAAACCAGCAAAATCCACCCCTGTCTACTTCACTTAGAGTTTACTGAGAATTATCTAATCTAATGCAATATTTACAATAATGAATATTTACAAATTCAATTCATTCTGGGTGTATCTTGGATGTAGGTGATTCAAAAGCTCAGAAAACAGCAAACAGTTTGTCTCCTCACAGATGAGACCAGGGACTCCCAGGTGACATTGGGTTCATGCTCAAGTGTTGTAGATTCTCTTGTGTTGGACACCAGATGAAACCTAGAACAGAAAACTTCTAACACTCTGAATTTAAACTCTTTCAGATAGGGTTAGATTTCTCTGTGGCACACACTGGATTTCACCATTCTCCTGCATTAGCCAGTATGTGTGACCAGGACCTTCTGCAGAAACCACCCCCTCGGACAGGTTTCCCTTCAGCCGAAGGAGAAAATACCCAAACAGTTTTCCCTAACAGATTCTTTTCATGTACAACAGGAACTCTGTCACCATCCACTGTTGGTACCAGATCTGATTGGGCAGGTCCTGCCCTGTTTACAGAACCCCTACTGTTTACCAACCACGTTGCTTATGCTAAATTCTTGTCCCAGTTTTTAAAAGTTCCACCCCTCCATGGTTTGGGTTACAACTCTTAAAACTTTTTTTTTTTTTTTTTTCCTTTCTCAGTAGAGCTCTGAGTGAAGTAGCATCATATGTTTTTCTCTCTCAGCCTATAGCCTAATTCCTCATCCAGATCCTCCAATTGGTTCAAACCAGCACAGGAGGGAAGGCTGTGGGGCTGACCCTGGAGCAGTTCTGTGTTCAGACTGGGGAACAATCTCTGCTCTCCTGTCCCTGCTCCAAGGAGCAGCCAGGACAGTCTGTATGGCTGCTCCAGACTTGCCCCGGCTGCACACTGTGGTGGGCCCATGGTTACTGCCCTGGCTCTGGTGGGTGCTGCTGGCATCTAAGGTGTGGTCACTGCCTTGGCAGCACTAAAGGACAGGAAAAGCCATCAAGGGCTGCTCGGTCCCTTCCTCCCGCAGCTTAAGGTCACCTGTGCTGCTCTTGGCACCAGCCTGGCTGGCAGGAGGGCGGTAGGTGGCCTGTAGCCTTCGTGAGAGGTGCAAGTGCACATTGTAGCCGTATGCAGCCCTTTCCTACCTGGATGTCTGCAGCCTGATGTCTAAGCATTCCTCGAGGCTTTGCTGTAAATGATTTTGCCCAAATCCACAAAGCTCCCAAACCAAGGGCTCAGGCTCAGGGGCCTGGGCTGGCTCCTGCACTCTCCTAGGCTGGATGGCTTCAAGAATCCATGGCCAGAGGAGCACAGCAAGGAGGACCCTGTGCCAGAAGTGTGGCTTGGACACAGTTCACTTCTCTTTGTCCTTGTAGATAGGAGACTCCTGCCTTTGCCAGCTCTGCGAGTGTAAATGCGTCCTGATGGGGCCTGTGCCCCTCTGGTGCTGAGTGCTCTTGCTGGTGCTGTTGTGTTTCTGGACGGTTTAGAGCTCTTCATGGAAGAACCTGGTGCAAGCCTTTTGCTGTCCTTGCAGTCACCTCCTGGGAATCTGCAAAGAAAAATGCGGAAAGCAAATCTCTCAGTTACTGCCTGCAGCTCCGGAAGAGGCTGGGCAGATGCTGGAAGATATCAGGTGGCTTCGAGACCTCTGGGTTTGGGGTGAGGTGGAGAAAGGTCGAGCTCAGCATTGGCAACTGCCTGGCGTTTTACACGGTGTAGTAACCACACAGCCACCGATCCTGCTCGCCTGCCACCCTCCTGGTAGGGAACCTTCCTGCAGTCTCCCCTCCCCTCGCCAGTGTGAGGCGCCCCCCTCCTCCCGGCCCACCGCAGGTCCTCCTTCCCTCCAAGCAGAGCCCAGGGCGCAGAGGCTGGGCCCCCAGCCCGGGACCCCAGCGCCGCGGAAGGGCAGCTTTAGCCCAGCCTTGCACTGAGGTTTCGTGGGGAAGAGCTCCCAAACCTCCTCTGCCTTCTCCTCCCTCCTTAGCTTTGAGCGGGGGAGCGGAACAAGCGCGCGCGGGAACGCTCCGGGCCGCGCAGCTCCCGCGCGCTGCTGCCCGCCCACGGCCGGGCCCAGCTGCGCCCTGCGCCCGCAGCCGGAGCGCAGCCTCGCTGCAGGCCTGCGGCGCCCCCGTGCGGCTGGGGGCTGCGGCGCTGCCCGCTCGGAGCCGCCTCGGGCGCACGGCCTCTGCGGTTCGCGGCCTGTGCCCGCACTGCTCAAGAAACTGCCCAGTCTGACGCTGCAGATTCGGCTCTTTGGCTTCTGAGCTCTTGCTGCCGTCGTTATACTGAGGAAAAAGCTGCCTGTGGCTGGCTTTTTTCCCAACGTTCTGAATTGATTTTGGCCTAGAAGGCAAATGCCACCTAGACACCAGCGATCGCCTGGGTCTCTTTGGACAATCCTGCGTGACCAATTTGGTGAGAACATGAGTAAGTGGGAAGGTCAACCTACTTTTGAGAAGACTGAGGGGACTGCAGAGTGGCAGCAGCAGAGGTAACTCCTGGGAAGGTAGGTGGCATTTCCTCAGCTTCCCCAAAGGGCTGCAATTGTTCCCACCCTATCACTGAGCACTGTCTGCACCCTACAAGCTGTGCTCAGCGTTAGGGGGACGCTGCCTCCAGCCAGCAGGAGGAGAGGGGTGAGGAGAAACAGAATCTTCTGAAACGTATTCATTAGGTTCAGAAGTTCCCAAGTACAGGGCTTTAGTTGACACAGGTGTACTTTGTTGTCATCAAACTGTAAAGGGACAGAGGCTGTAACTATTTCTGTAATCCCTGGTGGATCCTGAGAGTTAACTGAGTTGCAGGATGAAGTCACAGAATGGTTTAGGTTGGAAGGGACCCCAAAGCTCAGCCAGTTCCAACCCCCCCCCAGCCATAGGCAGGGACACCTCCCCCTAGAACAGGTCGCTCAAGGCCTCATCCAGCCTGGCCCTCAACACCTCCAAGGAGGTTGTGGAGCACAGAACAACCTCCCTGGGCAACCTGTGCCAGTGTCTCATCACCATCACTGCAAACAACTTCCTCCTAACATCCACGTTCAATCTGCCCTCTGCCACTTCAAACCCATTCCTCCTTGTCCTGTCATTACCAGACCTTGTCAACAGTCCCTCCCCTGCCTTCCTGTAACCCCCTTCAGGTACAGGAAGGCCACTCCAAGGTCTCCCCCAAGCCTTCTAACCGGGAAGGAGTGGAAGAAACACACTGTTTTAACTGGTCTCGATGCTCCTTACATCCTGGGAATTGCCTTTTTGGGACAAGGTTGTTTCAAAGATCCCAAAGGTCACAACTGGGCTTTTGGAATAGCAGCTGTAGCCACTGACGATGGTAAAGTTGTCTATCAGACCTGAACTCTCAGGTGAATCTGTGGGTGTGGGACAACATGACATAGATGGTGTGAAACTGCCCATTGTAAATATCTTGTTGTGGTAGGCCTGAATGGCCCAAAATAGGCCTGAACATGTCCTGGCCTGCCCTGACATGTTTTTCTGCTCTCCCTCTCTCTGTTTTAGGGAGAAGCAACCACAGGAAAGAGGACAAAGACCCTGGAGCCACTGAGTCTAAGGCCCCTGGCTTGCCCAGATTTGTTTTGCTCCTGTTTATATCCTGTGGTAAACAAGGTGCATACACTTGGCTTGTGCCTGCCTCGTGCAAGGCCTATGTTTTTTCCCAGAGTTGGGTAAAGCAAGCCTATGG
This sequence comes from Psilopogon haemacephalus, assembly GCA_013396835.1. Classification (NCBI taxonomy): domain Eukaryota; kingdom Metazoa; phylum Chordata; class Aves; order Piciformes; family Megalaimidae; genus Psilopogon; species Psilopogon haemacephalus. The sequence goes on along the minus strand of VWZI01002991.1, from coordinate 36,072 downwards.
CTTCACCTAATAAGGTCAGGCTTGGCTAACTGCCATTCTGATTGGCTGTTCTGTGTCCAAAGGCCCATTAGTCTCGGGCTGTATTGATACAAGAGATGAGCAGGTAACACAACTTGCTCTGCCCTTGTGTTCCTGCTTGCTGTTTGCTTGTAGCTGCTGTTATTGCCATTGTTCCTGCCTTAATGCATCCTGCCATGCCATGCTGAGCTGTAAGTTAGCTCTGCTGAATAACAAGCCCTGAACTGCCTGGAGACTGCCTGCCTTGAGTTTACCAGGAATAGGCACCAAATACCTCCACACAATAGGCCTGCATAGTCAGCATGACATCCGTGTCGGGACTGCACATGGCAAGACATCCTGTCTGCACCTGCAAAGAAAGGGGCACACAGGTCATCCAGAGAAATCAGGACCAGGTCAGAGATTGTCTGCCTCCTTTCCCCAGCATCCTGTGAAGCCTGGGAAGAATCGGAGGCCTCAGCAGCTAACAAGACATCAACAGAAGACCCTGAAAGCATTTGGGTACTGTCTGAAGCTGTAGCTGGCCCCACGAGTCAGGAGATAATATTGGTGAGTAAATACTTAAAGCCTCTTGTAATTCACCAGTTGCCTTCTGCTGTAAGCAGGAAGCAGCAAATTGAGTCATCTAGAGGGCAAGCAGTGTGCTGACCACAAGAACCATCTCCTCCAGTGCAATGGAGTTTAATGTTTTATATTTTTGCTAGTTATTTCTTAAACATTCTAGATCCTATGTTATCATCTGGATATTGTTTCGATGACCATACCAAGAACTAATTATTGTTTAAAAATTGTGGTCAGGGTGGAGAGAGTTCTAAATACCAACATTAATAAACAATACTAATTTTGAAAAAATACCACCTCACAATCAATTAATTACCCTCTCCATTACGTATCTGTAGCTATACTGTATATATGTGCTTGTGAAATTTGCTTTGCTGTAAATATAGCTTCATCTTACCTCCATTCCAGTGTGTGTGGGAAAGTTCCTAACCCACCACAAAGGGAGAGGAGACTCTCATCTTCTGATGCCAGGCGTGCTAAGATTCTGTGTTTTTCTTTAAATGGTGGAAACTCCCAAGTGCCTCTCAAACAGCACAATGCGCAACCGCTATGCTGACCCTTTGGTGAAAGAAATAAATACCTGTTTCTTTGAAGCTTTGAAGTGCCTTTTTAATCTCTTCTATTTTAATTTTTTTCTGCCATTTTTACCCCCCTCTCAATTCTAGAAACTTGCAGTGTAAAAACCTACGTGTTTTATTCCAGGTAAAAAAATCCAAACCAATAACTACATTTTCTGCCACAGTATTTTCCCTGCGGTGTTGCTTTTAGCTTCCATGAATGGCTAGGACACAGCTCAGGCTGCATCAGAGAAACGAGGACACAGAAGCTGCGCTGCGGCAGGGCCCAGGATGCATCAAGCCATGCCCAGCGGCACGTCCTGTGCTGCTGGCGCTGCTGTGGGTGTAGCCCCGATGTGCGCTGCTAGGGGTACAGCTCCGATGTGCGCGGCCAGAGCAGCTGCGGCGCTGGGCGGCAGAGGGAGGCGCTGGCAGCCGCGCCTTGTGCCCTCGCGGGACCCGGGGAGCGTTCGCAGCAGAGGCCCAGCCGAAGCCGGCACTTCGGCCACGCAGGAACACCTCCGAGCAGGCAAACGTCAGCTGCTCGTCTCTGGCCTCTGAGCATAAAATGAGAGCTTATCCCAGCAGGGCCCTCTGAACCAGAAGAGTTTATCAGCCCGCGGTGGCAACCGCTGCAATATTTGACATTGAGAGCTGTAACTTGCGAAGAGTTTTGCGCGTCTGTGTCCATCTGGTTTTGGCTTTAACCTGGCGCAAAAGAAAATCGATTTAGCCCTGTACAGTTCCTATGTTTAGAGGAGAACATCCTGTTCTCTGGCCGCGCATAGGTCTAGGTGAGGGGCATTGGCGACCCCGCTTTGCTCGGCTCCGCTAAGGCCCGGTCGGGAGTGCACATCAACGGAGGGGACCAAGTCCGACGGACGGCTGCCCGCGGGTCGGCGTGCGGAAGGTGACGCCCGGCAGTAGGGCGCAAAGGGGTACCAGGAGTCCAGGACTGCTTTTGTTCGCCGATGTTCCGCCCCGCTGCAGCCCCCAGCGCACTCCGCTCCGTTCCGCGCCCCTGCCCCTGCGCAGCCGCGCCCGCGCGCTCGCCGGGCCGGGCCCCNCCCGGCCCCGCCCCTCCCCCCGGGCCCCGCCCTCTCCCATCCGGGCTCCGCCCCCTCCCTGGCGGCGCCGCAGCGAGGCGGCCATTTTGTGGCGCTGGACTCGGCGCGGGGCCTGGGGCGGGGCGGATCCGTTCTGCTTCTTCTTTCTCCGTGCGGATCCCGCGGTAAGAGCGTGGCGGCGCCGGTTGGGCTGCCCTCTGTGGGTCGGGACACGTGTGCTGCGGGCTTCGCGGGGAAGCGAGGAGAGGAGAGGAGGGGAGGCCAGGCGGGCGCGGCGCGCACGCATGCCGGCGCACAAAAGGCCGAGGCGGGCGGCGCCTCCCGCGCTGCGGGCCCGGGACACCGAGCGGGGACCGCGTTCACCTCCTCGCCGTTTGCCGCTCTGCGGTTGAGCGAGACGTGCCCCGCCCGCTCCCTGCCTCTCTGCCCGCTTCCCGCTTAGTTGCGCGGCCCGCGGGCAGGCGTGTGTGCCAGGCGGGCACAAGCGCCCAGGGCCCGGCCGGCGGGGGCGGCAGAGTGACCTTGCGGTGGCGCCGAAACGCGCGGAGGCGGCGGGGCCGCGGGAATGGGCGCTGTGGCCCTGCGGCGCGGGAGGCGGCGGCGCGAAACGGGTCTGTGTAGGCCCCCGGCGGCTGCTTCTTGGCGGCCTCCAGGGACGAAGAAACCTAACGTGGGGCGGGTACCTGCCCCGCGGCGTGTTCACGGCAGCCGGGGGCGGTTTGCGTATGCCGAGCTGGCATCTGGAGACTTCTGGCCTGCGGAGGCCGGAGCGCGTTAACGTCCCGCTGCTCCCTCCCTTCAGAATGCCGTTAAGGAACAGAAATAACGGGGGATTTAGGCTGAGAGCAGCTTCATGCCGTGCCTGTATAGTGCTTTCCTGTCAGGCCTGTCGTTAAAGACAATGCGAACGGCCTGAAGTGACTTTCTGTAGGTGTTTGTACAGACACTGGTAACAACATCTCTGTAACGGAAATGCTTTTGGCCTGCTTTCGTTTGAGCTTCTGAGTAAGGATCCTTTCACAGAAGTAGTTCCTAGAAGAAGCCAAGTGCGAAGACTTTTAGCAAAGATCACTCCATAGCGTTATGCTCTCTTTTCAATAGTTGTGGCCGTAGAAGGTGGCTTAGGTTGCTTCTTGCTCAGCTTACTCATCACTTTATCTTAGTCAGCTTGTGGAAGAGTTCATTTTACATTCTTGCTGGTAACTTTGTTGAGGTCCCCTGTACGGAAGTGAGATTTTACTTGAGCAGTCCGGGAGTGAAATCTCCTCGCTTGTAATCCAGAGTAATTAAGGTCCGGTCGAGAATGAGGCTAGAATAGTAATTGCTCGTAACAGTGCTGCCTTGACTGGAATGTAAGAAGCATATAATTAATCCTTACCTTTAATTGGATGAGTTTAAGTTGGATAAGTTCTCTAAAGGGCTTTATTTTACTCTCGTGGTTCCTGGATAACCTAGGCAATGATTGACCTAAATTCTCCCCTTCGGTCAGGGAAGAAGAGTGCAATTCCTGGTTCAGTTGTAGGGGATGACGAATCCTCTGTAACTGCCACTTACATTTCTGACTGCATCCCTAGACGATGAGTATTGTGTGCGGACCTTGAGAGGAGCTGCCAGCGCTGCTGCGCCAGAGCTGTCCTGCCGCTCGCCTGCTGATCGCTGCCATCTGGCGCTGCCCGCACAGCTGTGAGCGCTGCTGCGGCAGTGGTGCGAGCTGAGCTGCCAGCTGCGCCGGCAGGCCTGCAGGTGGCTGTCATCAGTGCAGGGGCTTTAGATTAGGGTTGCACATACACAGGTGGCTGTCATCAGTGCAGGGGCTTTAGATTAGGGTTGCACATACACAGGTGGCTGTCATCAGTGCAGGGGGTTTAGATTAGGGTTGCACATACACAGGTGGCTGTCATCAGTGCAGGGGCTTTAGATTAGGGTTGCACATATCTGGGCTTGAGAAGTCTTGCAAAGTGTTTGTAAGAGTTGGTTCAACAGTTGAACTAGTCTGCTCCTTTCATTTTTGTTTCAGTTTATTCCTCTTCACCCTCATAGTTCTGTTCCTTGCTTGTTGACAGGTTTATTTTGACTTCTTGTGCATCCTGTAGTAAAAGACTTCTATCAGGTAAGAAATAGTGGCTTGGAGCTCTTCATCTGTGTTGTCTGAATGTCAGTAGCCACCTGGCTTGTATATTTAAATAACCCTTTTGGAACGAGTGGTTTTTCAGGTTTTTTTGGCTGCAGTCGCTGGACTTCAGTGAGCCTGGTTGGGTGGCTGTGTGATGTGTCTGTCCTGCAGAAGGAAATGCATGTTGAAATATAGCTCTTGAGGCTTGCTAGTTTGTTGCCGGGCATTTTTCCGTGGTTTTCCTGAGAACCTTCAGCCAGCCTTGTTTCAGTATAGCCAGCTACAGCCTGCCTGATTGTTTTTAAGAACTCCATTTCAGGTCTATTTCTGACATTGTTTTAAAAGAGAAAACTCTTTGTGTCTGCACCTTGCATTGAACTCCCCAGTGGAAGTGCCACTGCTGAGGGTGGAGTGAGTGGATTCGGTTCTATTTTTCAGTACGAAGTGAGCTCTAAAGAGCTGGCCTGATGTCGTTGCTGATGTTAAACATTGGTTTCAAAATGGATTTTTTTGCTGCTTATGCTCCGCACTTCTTTCCCAAGGCTATGGGGACTGTCCTCTCGTTCCGTGGAGTGCTTGAGTAAGGAAGCTCTCTTGAACACCTTGAGTATGCCAGGTGTAGCACTGAGCATCCTTAGCCTAGACCTTTGCATCAGGGGCATAAAGACAGGGTTGATAATGTTTTTAATTTAAAAGCTGAAAGCTTTTGTTAGAGTGGCAGAAGTTGCAAAGGCACCAGATTTGAACTGCTTCTTCAGCATAATGGAAGTTGATAACAGCTTGTTTTGTGATGTGATCCTCAGTATTTATATCCAGCCTTTGCCTGGATTGCAACTCTGGCTCCTCAGTTTTTTTTCACTTTTGTTTTTCCCGCCATTCTTTCATCTTTGAACTGGGGGACAACTCTACAAGCAGCCTTACATTGTACCCCTTTCTTTCCTTGTAACAAAACAGAGGAGTGGCAGCCTTCTTGTCCCTTTTCTCCACAAGCAGAGTGGATCTGGTCCTATCCAGTCAGGAAACAATTGAGTAATGCCTGAGAATGCCATGTGGAGTATCAGAACATTATAGACTGAGTGGCTGGGAGCATGTCTTGTGACATTTCCCAGACACCAGCATGGTAGGTGCTGCAAGTTAGTTGTGAAAAATATTTCTCAAGTATTTTTTTAATGTATATTTTTACAGGTAGACTTCTAAGAGTCAGAAGGTCCATTCCAGTTACTGCTTCAGGTAATAGATAATTTGTGTGCTTTCATACTGATTCCTATTCTTAGTCATAATTTTTCTTCTCATAGCTGAAATCTGTACAGATGCTCACTGGTGAGAAAAATCTTGGCTTCAGCAATCTGCTGCAAGCGCAGAGTGTGCTGCTGGAGCACTCTGAGCACCCTCCAAGGCTGAGGGCAGGACATGCAGTCAAAACTGACTGAGGAATTCACTGGTGGGTTTACTGACCAACACATGCCTGAAGTATTACATTTCTGTCTCAAACCTGGACTTGTGAATATTGAGGGACTGCTTTCAGAAAGGATGTTAGGGGTAATACTTCACAGCTACTTAAACCTTTGTACCAATGTTAAAAAACATTGGCAATAAGTGCAGAATGCTACTGCTCTCAGTCACCTGGCAAAGGGAGACCACGTTCTTGGACCCTCCTGTTTCTTAAGGATGTGTCGTTCTGAACAACCTGCTGTCTTTGCACAGTTCTGAAAGGGTCAGAAGTTCTTGAGCCTGTATGTGGTTCCTTTCCTCTGTCACATAAAGCTCCTCTGACAGCACCTTGTTCAGATTCAACTGTAGGCTGCTGCTACGCTGTTCTAAACCAGGTACTTAAATAGAGTCCAGTCCCACTGTAAGTTTCTCTGTGGAATTCTGTGGCGTTTGGTTTTGTTTACGAAGAAGTAGATGGTGGCAGTGAGACTTGGTCCACTGTGTTCCTTTCCCTGATTTTTATTTGAGGAAGGCAGTGTGAGCCTGTAGGTAGCCCTCAGGCAGGGCAGCAGTGCCTGTTGAGCACAGTTACACTGGGTGCATTTGGTGTTGGGAAGTGGTTTTATGCAGCTTCAGTTCAGGTAGAAAAACGGGAGAAGCTGCACTGGAGTTGCCCAGTTTATGAGCTGAGTTTGGCTTCTCAGACCAGTTCAGATGGCTACATCTTGTTTCTGCCACTCCTTCTGCAGTCTGGAGATGTCTTGTGTGTATGAACACTAACTGGGCTTGTGGATGAAGAAACTTTGGGAGAAAATCCTCTAGCTGATTTCTTGTGTTACTAAAAGGCAGATCCCTCTGCCATGTGATGGATGTAGTTTTTTATCAATCTGAGGATGTCTCTGTTGGCAGGAGAGGACTTCCTTGGGTTGTTTTGGCTTGTGTTGTTCATGTGGCTACATGTGCATGCTCTGTGGCAAATGCTCAGGATTTGTGCTTCCATAGGAAACAACTTGGCTCAGACAGATTAATTTGCACTGTAGAATCTCTGTCAAGCTAGACTTATTCTTTGTTAGCTGAGATCTAAATCCATAGAGATGTCTAGAGTCTTAAGCTGCTAGAAGCTTTTTCTTCTTGAATGAAAGGTTTTGTGTTACTTTTGGCCCTGACACGTTAGGCAACTATTGTTTTGTCAGGTGGAATGGTTTCTGAAGGCAAGCATTTGCCCTGTCTCTGAATAGTTGAAAAGATGCTTTTAAGTAGGCAGAAAGTATTGGTCTTACCATGATGTAGCTTGAAAATCCATGGTTAAGTAAGAGTGTACCTGTAATTTGACCTTATTGCAGGCTTGTGTCTGGCCCAGGCTTTTGATTGGATTTTAAATTAATCTGCCCTGAAAGATGACTTGAAGTTGTGCTGCAGTGTCATGTTGGCTTGCAAAGTCCAGCAGCAGGCATAGGAATGAGATGTTGCATCAGATGACTTCAGTTGTGTGAATCATTCTGCAAAAGGATTTTGATGTACTTCCAAATCTAGAATGCCCAGGCACTTTGACCCAGATTTGGGGTTGTTTATGGACTATTTCACATACTTGGTGTTTCAGAACTGAAACTTTCTCTTGTTTTATCTGCTGTCCTCAGTTCCAGCCTCTCTGGGCAGTTGAAGGATGCAGTGATATTTATGGGAGTTTCTCAGTGGCAGTTCTGCTTAAACTCCTGGAAGGAAAAGAGGGTGTTACATTAGGGACTGGTTGATTGCCTTTGAATTGTCTTTGACTGTCTCAGATCCATTATTTAGAAGCCTTTTCTAGCAAATAGCTGTTACTGAGAAGGGTGGGGAGGGCAGTTAAGAATTTCCACAGCTTGGAAAAACTGAGGGGAAGCAAACCACAAAAGTGCAAATGGGAAAGAGGGGGCCAAGGACAGCCAGCTGTGGGACCTCTTGTTCTCATGTTTAGCAGCCCATTGGGAAAGGTGATGAAATGATGATGGTGGCCTGTGCTGTCGTTCCACATGGACTGGTCCATTCTCAAAGCACAAGAGAAAACTGCCTGCAGGCTGGAGAGTCCTTTAAGTGCTGGCTTAGCCACCAATCACTGAGCTGTCCTGAGATCTCTGCACCAAAGTCAGAGTCGTGATAAAGTTCCTAGTTCCTCTTTGGCGAAGGATAAATAAGTGAATGTCATGCGGGTAGGTAGAAAGGGTCCCTCTGTGGCCATCAGTTTCTCTGGGTATCTCTCTAATATGCATCTGCATTAAGTGATGGTCAGATTAAATTGATATTCTAAAGGTGTTACTGCATGGCTAGGATATTGTTTGTTGTAGAGAAAACACTTTTTGGAACTCTAAACTACTTTTAGTGTCACTATCCCTCTCAGTAGTCACATAATTTTCTGTTCTTCCTTGCCTGTAGTTGTACAGCAGCCTTTGGAATGTTTGCAGCCATATAATCAACAAGTTTCTTCTTGGTGAGTATGAGCGTGGGCCCTTGGGTTTGTTCATTGTAGCTGTTCTTCAAGATTTTGAAGTTTAGCTTTAATTCTTGAAGAGCCACTGTGGATAATACTTCTCTGAATTAAATCCCTGCATTTTTAAAACAAAGACTGTACATTTTCAGATGGAGGGAAGAAATGGCAGTTCTGTCGAAGCAGGTTTTTCTTGAATGTCATTTTATTTAGGGACATAAATGCTTACCACAATGTGTTTTTTTTCCTTGTGCAGTGTTTAAGAGTGCTTGTCTTTTCCCTTTAGTGTGTTACGGGGGGAAAAAAAGGGAAAACCAGAACAGCTAAATGAGTGATGATTGAATGACTGAAAATAATTCTATTCAATAATGAATGTTCATTTCTTTAATTGCACTTGGTAATTCAAATAGATGTTGTTAGAGCAAAACTTTTTTTTTCTGTTCTGTGAAGTGTCCATGTTCATCATCCCTGCTTCCATCGTGGTCTGTCCTAGTCTCAGCACCAGTTTGAGTTGACAGCACAGATATGGGATGTTGTGAGGATGAAAATGCCTATTTCCATGCCCTTTAGTCTTAGGGAGAGTGTGAGGATCTCAGCTTGGGGAGGGTAGCTTATGTTTGCTGACACCCTTTCCATTCTCTCATGGAGTATTTTGAGCAAGTCGTGGTTTCTACCTGAAGAGGGGAGAAAATTTTTTTTTTTTTCTGATGTCAGTTTTCTTAGTCTACTTCTGTAAACTAGAGGGGAAGATAGGAGTCTAAAATACTGTGTCTTAAACTTTGAGCTTATGTTTCAGTGTTGACAAAGCAGTAGTATTTTTGTTGCAGAAGTGGTATCAGTGCAGGATCCAGGTTCAGGGTTGTGTTGTTCTGTCAGTTTGCCTCTGTAGTTGTTTATGGAATCTGGGAGACCTGTAAAAGCAGGAAGGGGAGTGCTGGGCAAGATCTGCCTGAGGATCCTGTATGGTGTGAATCAGAAGTGCATGTAGACCTGTGTCTTGTTTGGAGCATCTTCTGGATAGGAAGGGGAAGTGATGTTCCTTGGAATTTGTTGCTGTTTCTAATGGTCTTCAATGCTCAGTTCGAATCTTCCCTGTTTCTCCTCCTGCTGCATTAAAAAAAAAAAAGCCCCTGAAACAACAACCAAACACTTGACTGGAGATCTGAGGCACTGTATTTTGAAACATCATTGTTAAGAATATCTTCTGAAACTGCCTGTGTCCTAAAGTTGCCTCCTCATGCTGTGAAATGGTGTGCCTCAACAAAACGTGAGGAACAGGTGGTACAGGGGTGGGTTTGGGTTAATGCTGTAGCAGTTGTAGGCTTTGTCTGGCTTATGTGTAGAGTAGCACAGTCAGGCACACTGCAGGGCAGCAATGCTGTTGTGGGCAGAATTGGTGTTGTCTGCAGGTAGTACCAGGCTCTTGTAATCAGCTTCCCCGGTCAGTGTCAAAGCAATTTGTAGAGTGATGCTGAAACGTTTGGGAGCCTGGTGCTTAGCCTTGGTGAGACACCACTGGGACTGTGTGATGTGAAGGTGTCTGTAAGAACTGTGGTGCAGTCTGACGTGGTCATTGCCTTTTCTTGTCTGCAGGTGTGTGCTTTCAGCACAGCATGGCTGTGCTCGTCCAGTTGCAAGGTCTTCCGGTTGTGGTGGGGCCTGTGGACTTCTCCGGATTGAGCCTTCGCGCTGGGGGCGTGCATATTGTAGGGGGTGAGCTGGGTGAGACTTCTGCCCTTCTGCTGCCCATGAAGATGCCAGGCTTGGTGTCATGTACACAGATGGGATAAGTAAAGGTCAAAACTAACTATTGCAGAACAAGAAGAACTTGATGTGCAAAATGTGGTCAGACTTAGTCCTTGAGAGCTTCAAAATGGTTTGGAGCACTGGTGTTGGACTGGCTGGCAGAGTCAGCTTAGGCCGTGGAAACCTGGCTTGGTGTAGAACCTGCTTGCACTGGTGTACCTGAAGGAAACAAACCAAGCTCATGTCCTGTTGAGGAACTGCAGTTCAAATCAGGGAGCTGTCTCCGGTGCCCCAGTTAGTTATACCTGGGCTGCATCTCCAGTGAAGATAGGACAGTCTCTTGCTAGTTGCTTTGCCTTTCTGGTTTTGCTGCAAGTGTCCTTCAATGTAGTCCTGCTCAGTCAGCCACTAGTGTTGTAGAAAGCCCCAGAGCTGGACAGCCACTAGTGTTGTAGAAAGCCCCAGGGGAGCTGGACAGGAGGTTGACCACCCAGTACAAAATGAACTGCTGCTTTGCACTGTGCAAACTGCCAAAGTTTGCCATGCCCCTTGATCAAGTTGGAGAACTGTAGCTTAGCATGAGTTCCTGGTTTGTTTGGGTTTTTTTCCCCCTCCGTTGTGCTCTGATAAAAGGTAAGGGAAAGTCCTGGATCTGGCACAGATACACTAAAAATGAAGGAGATAAGAGGCTGAACTGTGGCAGTGATTTGCCTTTCTTCTGATCTGAATTGAGACAGGACCAAGGGTGGAGGTGGACTGCTGTAAAGGCAGGGATTTTGGTGTGAGAGTTCATAGGGAATGCCAGTGGTTTGGAAAAGTGCCTGCAAAGGTAAGGTGAGACTTTGAAAAAGGCTGCAGTAATTCTGCAGTGTCCAGAGAGAGAGCAATAGAGGCTGTTATCAGGGAAAAGGAAAACTTGCCATAACCGTGTGGTTTTGCTCTAAATGATAATGTGAAAGATTTCTCCAGTTTGCAGAGGAGCTCTCCTCTGGTGGAGTTCAGTGATGTGCCAGGCTTGGGGCTCAGCAGTGACACAGCTTAAGAGAGTAAGAATGGCTACGTCTGCTTAGCAAAGAGGAAGGTTTGTTTGAAAAGACAAAGATCATCATTGCTGAAGGGATCAATACTGATGTGAGTGGGTTCTCCTCTGCATTGCCCTGATGTAAATGTGCTTCCAGCTTGGAACCTGTAAGTATCTGAATAGTTGAATGGTCTTTAAAACCCAAATGACATCACAGTGACTTTTATGGGGAGGCCTTTGAAACAACAGAAATGTGTACCTCAAGTGATATACATTTAGAAATGTTTTCCATATGGGAGTAGTGACCTGTCTGAATCTTGAAGCATGTGTTCCAGAAATGGGTCTAATCCTCAGAGATAGAATAAAAACTTCTGTAGAAGAGCTGTACAGCTTTGGGGATAGGCGTAGCAACTGCCTCTTGATTTACTTGTCTTTATGATCTTGAGCACTTGAGAAGTATGGATTCATAGAATGGGTTATGTTGGAAGGGACCTTAAAGGCCATCCACTTCCAACCCCCTGCCTTGGGCAGGGACACCTCCCACTAAACCAGGTCCTCAAAGCCTCGTCCAGCCTGGTCTCCAACACTTTCAGGGATGGAGCATCCAGAACTTCTTTGTTCCCATGTCTCATCACTCTACTAGTAAAGAATTTCTTCATAATGTCCAGTCTACGTCTACCCTGATCTAGTTTAAAACTGTTGCTCCTTGTCCTGTCACCATAGACCCTAGTAAAAAGTTCCTCTCCAGCCCTCCTGTAGCCCCCTTCAGGTACTGGAAGGCTGTTCTAAGATGTCTTTGGAATCTTCTCCAGGCTCAACAGCTCCAAATCCCTCAGCCTGCCCCCATAGACGAGGTTCTCCAACTCTCAGATTATCTTTGTGTCCCTTCTCTGAACCCTTTCTAACAATTTGTTGTCCTTGTGTTGGGGGCTTCAGAGCTGGAGTTCTCCAGGTGGGGTCACAGCAGAGCAGAGGGGCAGAAATCCTCTCCCTGTCTTGCTGCTTGTGTTGGTGCAGCCCAGGACACAGCTGCCTTCAGGCTGCCAGCAACCATTGCCATCTCAGGGCAAGGTTCCAAGAGTTACCAGGCTGAAAAGCCTGGTCAGGTCATAGTTTGGTTATAAAGTTAGTACCAAATTTAATTTCCTCCTGAAGAAAATTTTGGAAGAGGTGTTCTGATGAAGGGTTCTCATTTCCAGGTCATAGCTGTGACTAAGCTTGGTATTATTGCCAATGTGTTTGCTTGTTCAGGGTTTTCAGGTAGTCCTTGCAGGAAAGAATGAAACAAAATCTGGAAGCAGGGGCAATCTCCTGAGTTCAGTGCTTGCTTTGAGCATTGAACTCTCCAGGTGGCCTTGTTTGTCTGTTGGCTCCCAGCAAAGGCTCTGGCCTGTGCTTTCAGTCTTGCTCTAGGGCTGTGTTTTTCAAGGTAAAGTTGTTGAACTCCTCTGTTGATTAGTCGATACTGTGCAGTGTCCTATGAAATACCTGCTTGAGGAAGCTGTTCCTGGGATGAGCTGCACCTGAAGGCCTGTTAAGTTTTGGGACTGCTGGTGTAAGTTATATCCAGGGTGTGAGGGGGAGTCCAAAGCCACCAGTTTGGTAAGTGCAGGAGAGAAGGAGGAAAACTCTGGGGAGGGAACAGTGATCTGAGGTTTTTCCCCATAGGAGTTCTCGCTGAACTTTCTGATCAGCTGCCTGTGGGTGACCACACTGTTCCCAGATACACTAGAAAAGTAACTTGGAATGTTTCTTCTTCCCTGGGTGGTTATTGTGAGTCACTGTGGTGTGACTTGAGTTTACAGGCAAGAGCATTTTTGCTGCATGCTGTTGCAGACTGCTTCAGTGGAAGTGGAAATTGGTTTAAAAGCAGTGCTTTGGAGTAAGCAGATCAGCTTCTGGTAGAGAGATTTTGTGGCACTGTGGTTATGATACTCAAGGTGGTGGCAGTGCCTCCATGGCAGCCTTTGGCAGATGGCCTGATATAGTGTGTTGGTAGATGCTGTCTGTGTGATAGAACCTTCATGACTTTCCTAAAGGTCTTTGATTTCTGAAGCATGCATGAACTCAGAGTAATTCTTCTTAAAATGTTAGTCCTTGTGCAGGTGCAGCTCAGTTGGTGTCACTGCTGGCAATGAGTTGTGTGAACTGAAGTGCTGCTGCTTAGTTGCTGATGCTTTTCTCCTTATCCTAGTAGTGCAAGACTACAAGGGTTTGTTGTTTTGGTTTTTTTTAACCTTGCATCCATTTTGCACATCTTTTAATTAAATCTCCAGGATACAGCCTTGCTGTAAGGAAGATGGTGTCAAATGAAACTTATTTAAATACTGCAAGAATGTATCATAATTTGTATGTTGTAATTGTGGAAATTGAATGACAAAAAAATTAGGGAGAAATAGTGGAAAGTCTGCTCAGTAGCTAAACATACCGTGAGGGAAACTATTTAGGCAAGATTTCTTAACCCTTTGGTTTATCTGTTGAAAATATCTTGTGGCTCAAGTGGTGGGGAAGAGGGAAGCAAGCAATACAAACATGCAAGCAGTGCAGACAGCCTTCTAAACCTGGGTAAAGAAACTGTGGCTCTCTGATGCCTTTGAACCTTGCATTTGTAGTGCTGAGGTGCCAGAGTGTTCCTGAGTGCTTCACTGATGTGGCAGCTGTTGAAAATTGTTGCTGCCTTCCATTGGGCCCACTTCTGTTTCCTGGATTCCTGGTTTCCATCAACAGTGGGAGCGGGGAGAGAATCCTCCAAACCTTCTGTCTGGGCTGCAAATGAACAGCAGGTTGCAGAGTTCTTGTTTGGCCTGGAACTTGGACTAGTGGACAAAGGTTGAGCTTCAATCTTTCGTGGTCCAGTAGCAACCATTCTAAATGCATTTTTGGAAGGATTCTGCACTATCACTCAGGAGCCTTTACTTAAGAGATATTTGCCCCCTTTACCTTCTGCGACCCAAAACTTCACAAGTCTCTTAACATCTAGCTTTTGGGGATTGTGGTGCATAAGCTTATTTTGTGTATGTCTTGATTAGTGATTGATATTTAATTGCATTTTTCAGGGGAATAAAATCAGCAGTGTTGCTATTACAAAATGACAAAACATCCTCCGAATAGAAGAGGGATCAACTTTGAGGTGGGAGCCCAGTTGGAAGCCCGTGACAGATTAAAAAACTGGTATTTTTTTAAAACCATTCATATTCTATTAACTCTAAGCCTTTAATATCTTAAATATTTTTGTATCCTTATGATATTTAGAGTCCTGGTCGTTGGTATTGTAGGAAAGTAGATAATTTATAAAAGTTGGTATCCCGGTGGTGGGAATGAGCCCTAGCTGCTGATGTGTTGTGCCTGGTTCTTGAAAAGAAGCTTGCTGGTGCTGTCTGTGTCTGATCATTAGGACTGCTGATGCATCTGGTGGGACTTCAGCTTCTGGAACTCCAGATTGACCTTCAAGTTCTGTGCTGCATACAGATTGCAGAACAGACCTTATGGAGTACGGCAGACCCAGGGTGGTTCCTCACTACCTCCTTTTGAATTGCTGTTGTGAGTTCCTAAGCTTCCAGGTCTGATGGAAGTGGTTGTGGTCTGTGCTCAGCTTTAGGACTCAAGAACTGGGTGCAGAAACACATTCTGTATTGAGGAATCTGCTCTGGAGCCTGTTGTGCAGATTTTAGTTGTAAGGAAGGATGCTTCTCTTGACTAACCACTGCAATAGGAAGGGAGGAGAGTGCCTCAAAGCTAATTGGGCTGACTTGGAGCCTTCTAACCGTGTTCGTTTTAGGAAGTCAGCTAAAAAAATTAGCATTTAATAATGCTCAGTGAACAAGGCAATGAAAATTGCTGGAGTCAAAGACTTCTTAAATAGGGGAATTAATAGGCTTTCCAGCTCTTTCTCTCTCCTGAAATTAGCCTGAGTTGACAGAGTCTCTGTGGGTTAGACAGGACTGTGCTTTAGGCTCTGGAAGCTGCCAGTAGGTTAAGTATGCAGAAGTCACAGTTCTGAGAACCATCTGGATGTCCCAGAAGGATGAAGCATTGCCTTAGACACAAGGGACTCGTTCTGGAACATCTGACTGCAGGCAGAGTGTTTCTCTGCTTCCCAGATGCAAGGTGATGGGAGCTGTGAGAACGAGTGATCATAGCTGCTTGTGTAGGAGACAGACAGAGCCACCAGTATGTTTTGTGGGCTTTCTTGTGTAACCATGAGGTGTGCAGGTGTGGTTTAGATCTGAGGCTGCAGACACCTTTTGCGTTCTTGTGCATTGCTTATGTGGCAGAAAAGTCTCCACACAGCAGATTTCTTGAGCTGTCTGTAAATGGAAGCTTCCTAAAGATGGCAGTTAGTGAAGATGGTGTTTGAATGAGGCTAAGAACTTGTGTCCATGGTTGTGCCGTTTCTGGTGTGTTTGGATGAGAGCAGCATCTCAAAGCACAGGTATGCACAGCTCTGATGTGGGAAGACTCAGGGTGGGGGGAATTCAACATTCAACCTTTACAGATCCCTTAGCTCAGTCTGAATTCTGAATGTCCTGCATGCCCAAGGCCAAGCCACACTTTGGTTTTTGAAGACACTTGAGTGACCTGTCTTATGCACAGTGTCTTGCAACTCTGATCTCACAGCTTAGTTGAGTTTTGGAAGGTTTATTTTGCTTGCAAAGCTTTTGAAACCTCTGTCAGAAGGTCCATGTTTCCCTGACTGGTGACCTGCATCCGTTCCTGTTATCAGGGTTTGGAACCAAAATGAGGATGAGGAATGGGCTTAGATTCTCTTAGCAATCTGTCAGTGGTGCCAGGCTGCCAGCTCCCCTGCAGTGGAGTTGTAGAAGATAGCAGATTTCTTTTCCCTCTGGTATTTTGACCTGCTGCTTTGTGAACAGGATCACTGTGTGGTTCCAGTGTGCTCCTTTTAAAGAACTTTGCTGATAGCTGCTTTTGCCAGTCCTGTCCCTTGGGAGGTCTAAGGTTTGGTACTGGGCTGGCACTTAAATGTGGGCAGCAGCCTCTTGTTTGATCAGAGGATTGGCTTTGCTTTCTGTGCTTGGTCAGTTCCTGGGTGAGGATTGCTTCTCCAGTGACAGTAGTGCTTTGGAATAGATTGCATCTGAGAGCCCCATTTACCTGCTTTGTTCCCCAAAATGGTAGTTCAGGACTTGCAGGGGGTTTGGATGTGCTGTCAACCCTGCTGAAGAGGAAAAAAACCTCTACCTATCCCAGTAGAGTAGTTGCTGCAGAGTATGCTCCTTGCCGAAGTGGAAGTTGCATTTTGCATCTTTAGAGCTCCTGTCAAAGATTGGTTCTGGTACTGCTTCTGCTTCTCCTAGATGCTTCTCTTCCTCTCAGCATTACTTTGACAGCAATACGTTTGTCCCTTCCTAGGGAAGGGTCCAAGAGGGAGAGGACACCAAGAAAAGGAGTTCACAGCAATTCAGTTTTGGTACATAAGAGATGAGGGAGACAGACTAGTTCAGGACTGAGGGATGGGGACTTCTTTGATCAGCACTCTTGAGTTTCCAGCTATTTAGCTCTTCCCAGAACAGGATGGCTTTACACTGGTGTCTATAGGAAACCCATTTGCTGCTTGCTGTGCTCTATCAGCAACAGCCTGAAGTTGTTAGTTATTGCTAATTTCTCTCTGGAGTTTTGCTGTTTGAGCTTTTGATTGTTGCTTGGGTTCTTACTAAAATCACTGCCAGCAGACTGTGCACCTTGGAGATTTTCCCTTGCTGTTTAGCCCATGAATGAGGCTTTGAAAAGTCATCCTTCTGCATCCAGCTGGAGAACTACTTGTTTTGTCCTCCCAGGGTAGTGCAAGAGGTGCTCTGGTTTCAGCTTGTTTTTCACAATGTGTTAGGTAAATACTCCAATCAGTACCAGGTGGGGATATGTTACCCAGGATCAATCGACAGTCCTGAAGGCCCATGCAGAATGCTGGATGCATCCTTTGATTTGATGTGTTGGACCATCCCTGGTGGTGGTTGCACTCTTGCAGGCCTTAGCCAGGCTTCAGCTCTTGGCATTTGGCTTTGTGTATCCTTCTGTAGTGTGGCAGCTGCTGCTTGTTTTTTTGCGGGGGTGGGTTGGTGTTTGTTTGGTTTGTTTTTTCTAATAAAATTTGAATTTCTTTTAAGTTACCTCTAGCCCTTGGCATGGTCACAGGGTTTGTGGTGCCTGCATGCAGATGTTGTGCACTGCTCCTTCACCGCTAAGATGCGTGAGGACCTGGCCCTCCTGATGTGGCATGCTTGCTACAGCCTTTGGGGGCTAGGGTACAAATGTGGGAGGAGGGGAGCTTGCAGTGCAGGGTGTGCTGATCAGAACTATCGAGAACCTGTGGACCGTGGGTCTTTATTTCATAGTTGCCAGTGGTGTGTTTTGTGTCGTGGCATCAAGGAGAGGGCTGTCAAAGTTTTTGGTTAGATCTAACAGAGCTGTTTACTGCTCTAGTCAGGAGCACTGACTTTTGCTGATGCTGGTTGCTTCAGAAAGAGAAGCTGTGTTCAGACCTGGGGGTAAGTTATCTAGGAGCTTGCTGAGAGCTGCAGGTCACCCACACTGGTATTCTCTGACTCTGCTCTCATGGTCAGGTGTGCTTTGCTTTCCTTGATAAGGCAGCATCTCTTCCCCAGCAGGGAGTCTTTTGAAGGTGAGGTGGGATAGGTGCAGGTAATGCTAGTGCATGGCTGTGGTGTGGTGGTTCCTCTAGTGGAGAAGGTTCCCTCACTTGAACTTCTCTCTGCAGTGGGAGGAAGTAAGTGGGTTGAGTGTGTTCACCAGAGGTGGCTGTGTGCTGGGACCAGGTTGTTAGCTGCATGTTGAGTCATCATTCAGGCACTTTTATCAGCTTCCTTCTTGATCTCTGAGAATCTAGACAAGTGCTAAGCCTGTTGCTGTCCTGATGGCAAAAGTATCCTTCTGGCTAGTCTCTTGTTGAGAGGATCTAGGAATTCTCCTGCTTTTGTTGCATTTTGTAGGGCACTGGACACTGCTTTTTGTCGTTACCTGTCCCTGGTGCTGGGTAGTCGCAGAGGCAGCAGCTGTGGAAGGACTGCAGGTTCTTCCCTGGGAACAGTGCTTAGAGTCACCTGCATATGAAATGCACTGTCTGTCACAGCAAGGAAGCCACTTCTTTCCTAGGTATCCAGGTAGAGCCCTTCCTGCCTGTCTTCCTCTCCTCCACAGCCTTTGCTCCCTGTGTTTTGAGGAGATCCTTGGGCTGCGCTAATGCATAGCTTGAGGCAGGTGGCAGGGCCTAAGGCTGTGGTTGCAGTGCAATGGTGAGTGGCTTTTTGAACAAGTCATGACTGAATGTGTCTGAGATGTGCTGAAGGGCTTCAGTTGTGGTTAGGTGCTCTTTTCATCTGGAGGATTGCAGAACAGCTGTGCTGCATTGCCATCTTAATTCTGACTTGGCTGGGCTTTCTTCTAGCATCAGACTTGGTCCTTTCCAGTTACTATTTCTTCCTGATGCTTGTTCTGTCTTTTTAAGTGTGATTTATCAGGTGAAGAACACTTGTGGATTTGGTTTTGGCCTTTTCCTTATCCCTTTCTTTAAGAATTCATTGAGGCCTTGCCTTTCTTCCACAAAAAAAACTGAAAACGCTGACAAATGAACATTTTCACCTGGCACTGTTACTGTGGAGGGGAAAACATCAGTGCTTGTGATGCTGTCTTCAGCTGGGATAGTGGAATGTGCTCTGATTCTGCAACACTGATGTTACAAATTACCAATGCAATTAAAGAAATGCATAGTTTATAAGGGCTTCTGCATCAGAAACAACTGGATTTTGACTCGTCTCGTTTCCCTGTAATTCTAATGCACAGAGACATTGTTATTTAAAAGCCCAGGACTTTGCAGATGAAATTTAACTCCAAGGCTTGGTGTGCCTGCTAGACTTCTGCTGTTACAAAGGAGAGGTGATGCCTGTTGATGGCTGGCTCTGAGAGCAGTGAGTGTATTGGTCTCCAAGAGTTCCTCTTGCTCTTGGCAAGCTGAGAATGAGCTAATACTCTCAGTTCTGTCAGTATGTGAAATCTAGGTCTAGGGAAGCTTTTTCTGCCTCCTTGCTCTCAATTTCCATGGTTGTTTTTTTTTTTTTCCACTGCACACCAAAAGCTTATTAATTATCTCTCTGCAGCCAGTGTTTGCCTTTTCTATTCAGTTTTGGGGTTCATCCTGTACTAAGCTCTTTGCCATTTTGTAGCATCTTTATTGCTTACACAAGCAATAAATCTAATACCACTAAGCTGATGCAGAGCTGAAGTTTGTTACCTGTGCTTATTTGGCTTCCTGTCAAACCTGATCAAGCAGATCTGCAGATGTTTTGCTTTTGATGGTGCAGAAGGCCCAGTTTGTGTTGTGTTCTGTACTGTGTCTGAGATGGTTCATCTTCCTCTTAATTGAAATGCGTTAATCTGCCTCTTGACCAGGTACCCAGCTCATATTGAAGAGATTGACTATGAAGAAGGGAAAGTGCTTATCCATTTCAAACGCTGGAACCATAGATATGATGAATGGTTTTGCTGGGACAGCCCTTATTTACGGCCCTTAGAGAAAATACAGTTGAGGAAGGAAGGATTGCATGAGGAGGAAGGTTGTGCAGTAAGTAGCAATGAGGACACTGGAGTATGGAACAGCTTGATGTGCTTTTGTGCAAGCCATGACCATAAAAGTGCTTCAGTGTTGCTGTGTTGCCTCCTGTGTGAGCTTTTAATGGTTAATTTATAGTTCTGGAGAAGGAGTCATTGTGATGTGTTAGTGAAGCTGTGTGTTTCAGTACCTCTGAGATGAACACCCTCTGACCTGCTGTCTTGCAGGGATTTCACGTCAATGAGCAAGTGTTGGCTTGCTGGTCTGACTGTCGCTTCTACCCAGCCAAGGTCACTGCTGTTAACAAAGATGGTAAGGACTCCATTCTGGTTTTGTCCTACTTGGCAGGAGTGCATTTCTGATTGTATTCTAACTTCGTTTTCTTCAGTGCGGAGGTAGCACAGCGGCAGAAGACAACTGTGAAAAGTTCCACTGTCAGTTTTGTGTCTTAGTCTGCCTCCAGAGTTTGAACCTATCCTCTTACCCTTTTCACAATGAAAGCTCTCTGCAGTCAGTGATTCCTTTAAGTGTACATTTGGGTAAAAGTGTTTCTTCTGAAGCTTGTCAAGAGATGGATGTAACCACAGTAAAGGTAGCGTTAGAGCTGCAAAAGCCCCTAAAAATACCAGAAGAAAGGAAAGAAGGGGAGGGGGGAAGCACAGCCATGTTTCTCTGTTTTGAGCATCAGAAAGGTGTGAAGGATTTGTTCTCATGCTGTGCTTGCATTAGGTTGAGGATATGTTGTGAGGTCAAGGGGAAAAGTCTGTGTAATTATCTAGTGGAGTATTCTACCACCAGTGTGTTGGGGGTGTATGAAGAAAGCAGCTCTAAGCTTCCACATACACCTTTATGCTTACCATGGCTATTTTTGGTAACTTGCTCTTCTCCCTTCCCTGGCCTGTGGTAAGACCTCTGCTATTGAAGTTTCTAATACAGATAAGGCAGCTTTTACCCAGAGCTACCTAAGGAGCTAGAGTACTGGAGCTGTTAGCAGAAGCTCTGTTAGGTAACGTCTGATCTTTAAACTCTTGTGCTTTATTTTTTAATTTTAGGTACATACACTGTGAAATTTTATGATGGTGTAGTTCAGACTGTCAAAAACATTCATGTCAAAGCTTTTTCCAAAGATCAGGTGAGTATTGTTTAGTGTCATCTAAAATGGACAGTTCAGGTGGTTAGATGTGGTCAATTCAAATGCGAGGTGAACCAAACCTCTCTATTGCTAAATGTGCATGTGCAATCAAAGCTGCCTGAAGGAGGAAGCTGGGCCAGTCTTGGTAGTGTAACTTGCAAAGTTCTGGCATTTATGTTGTGATGAATGCAGCTCTGGAACTAAAGAAGTCCTAGGCCTGTAAATAAAATGTTTTCTGAGAAGTCTCCTAAGCTGCAGAATACACAGAGTAAAATTGGTGGTAAGGGATGGAAACATGCTTGGGTTGTTTCACCTGGTTGGGATTACTTTAAATACACACATCTTGAAAGTTAATGGATGGCAACTGTGGAGGGGACAGAAACTTGTGTCCTAAAGTGACTACTGGATTGTCTTTAAGCTCTTGAGGAAGCTGTCCAGCAATCCTTCCATCCAAAACTTTGGGAGGATGATCTTTTTTACTAATCCACATTCTACTTCTGTGGTTTGGCTGTTCTCCAAACCCTTCAGCTGCTCACGCCTGTGGGTTCAGTCTGCAGCTCTTGCTGGAAGGCAGTAGTGAGCCACTGTAAAATAAAAAACCCAGCTTTAAGAAGTTCCTGCTTGTGGTGAGATGGACATGGTGCTGCTTTGTGCTTCAGTTCTCCCGTGCAGGCACTTTGCAGGCTGATGGATTGCAGGTCTGCGTAACTCGTTTAAAACTTTGGAAGTACCTGCTGCAGAGCAGTTTTCATTCCAGGAGTACTTTGAAGTTTGAGATCTGGCTACATGCTTGTATGGTGGCTGTAGCCTGTTTCTATTCATAGATTCACAGAATGGTTTGAGTTGGAAGGGTCCTTAGAGATAATCTAGTTCCAGTTCTCCTGTCATGGACAGGGACACCTTCCACTAGAGCAGGTTGCTCAAGGCTTCATCCAGCCTCCAGGAATGGGACATCTACAGCCTCCTTGTGCAACCTTCTGCTTTTAGTTTTCTGAAACTTGAACTTTGAGCAAGGAAGTGGAATCCATCTCCCCAGCACAAGTATTAAATACAGAGTACAACAGTTACCATTGCTGGTACTGTTTGGATCTGGGGCTGCTGGGAAGAGGCACAGCATTCCCCAGAACTGTCCTGCTTTGGGCATCTCTCAATCTGAGAGAAAGACACTCAGGTTTAACCTGCCAGAAAATACTTGTTATGGCTTTCAGATGGCAGTGGCTGTGCCTGGCTGAGGGGTGACAAATACACACAAAGGAACTATATGAAAAATTTGCTCATCACCATGAGTTAACTTTAAATACCTGAAGCTGAACAATGGCAAGGAATGTGGCCCTGCAGAGGAGGCCACTAAGATGCTCAGAGGGCTGGAGAACCTCCCCTGTGGGGACAGGCTGAGGAAGCTGGGGCTGTTCAGCCTGGAGAGAAGGCTGCAGGGGGACATTAGAACAGCCTTCCAGTACCTGAAGGGGCTCCAGGATTGCTGGGGAGGGACTTTGGACAAGGGCTGGGAATGCCAGGATGAGGAACAATGGCTTTGATCTGGGAGAGAGGAGAGTGAGAGTGGAGATGAGGAAGAAATTGTTGAGAGTGAGGGTGGAGAGAGCCTGGCACAGGTTGCCCAGGGAGGTTGTGACTGCCTTCTGACTGGAGGTGGTCAAGGCCAAGTTCAATGAGGCCTGGAGCAACCTGTGCTAGTGGGAGGTGTCCCTGCCCATGGCAGGGGGGGTTAGAATGAGATGATCTTTAAGGTCACTTCCAACCCAAACCAATCTGTGAATCTATGAGTGTTCTGCATAAGAAAGGGAAAATATTTTGTCTCCTCTAGGCAGTTCCATGTGTCAGTGTAACTTTGGGTGGGTTTTGAGTTAAGTCCTCTTCTCCATTCAGCCACTGGCTGGGAAGATGTCTCTTAACCTCAGAGAAGTTGTGCTAGGACATTGTGTTCTGCCTTAAAGAATTAAACACAAAGCACCAAAGAGACTCTGCTGGTGAGCTCAGTGAACTCCAGCAGCAGGGAAGTAAAATAAAGCAAAACAACAAATAAAGCCCAGACATGAAGCGACTGAAGATTGCCAGCTGCAGTTGCAAGTTGCAGTCCTTGCGGTGTTGGTTCAGGTTCAGCACTGGTGTAGCAGCTGGTGGCAGGGGAGGGCAGTCCTGCAGCCATGGCCACACACAGGGGTCGTGGCAGGGGAGGGCAGTCCTGCAGCCATGGCCACGCATGGGGGTCGGGTCGTGGCAGGGGAGGGCAGTCCTGCAGCCATGGCCACACACAGGGGTCGTGGCAGGGGAGGGCAGTCCTGCAGCCATGGCCACGCATGGGGGTTGTGGCAGGGGAGGGCAGTCCTGCAGCCATGGCCACACACAGGGGTCGTGGCAGGGGAGGGCAGTCCTGCAGCCATGGCCACACACAGGGGTCGTGCTCGAGCTGGCCTGCAGCCATGGCCACACACGGGGGTCGTGCCTGAGCTGGTCTGCAGAGCAGCTGCTGGCCCAAGGGAGCAGTGTGAGCTGGGGCTGTGCTCCTGCAGGACGCTGAGCACTTTGCCTAGGCAGGGCTGGCAGCCTGTGTGTCACCTGCAGTGTGCACAGCCTTGTGCCCAGGGCAGGCTGCTGTGCAGAGCTGGCTAACATCCAGAGGGAGTTCAGGCACACTGCCTTTCTGGTACAGCTTCTCAAGAACACATTGTCAAGGTGGTTCCTGTGTCTTCCAGTACCACATACCTGATTCAAATGAAATGGTTCTGTGAGCAGCATAGAATCAGCCAGCTTGGAAGAAAGCTCCAAGCTCGTCCAATCCAACCTATCCTCCAGCCCTATCCCATCAACCAGACCATGGCACTAAATGCCCCATCGAGGCTTTGCTTGAACACATCCAAGGATAGTGACTCCACCACCTCCCTGAGCAGCCCATTCCAATTGCAGTCACTCTCTGACTGAAGAACGTCAGTCTGAGGTTGAGTTTTGTTTTTTTTTAACTCGTATTTGAGTTTTCACTAAATCTGCTCCCATAGCTGTGGCATGTAATGAATCTACAGAAGACAGATTTTTGCCTGTCAGAAGTAGTGTTCAGACACCTCAGAAGGGGAAATATTTTCTTCTCCTTTGGCCAGCTATTTTCATGAGCTATACAGCAACATCAGAGTCACAGAGTGGTTTGGGCTGGAAGCAGCCTTAAAGCTCATCCAGTTCCAACTCACCCTGCCATGGGTAGAATCACCTCCCACTAGCCCAGGTTGCTCAAGGCCTCATCCAGCCTGGCCTTGAACACTTCCAGGGATGGGATGTTCCAGCTTGTCTGGGCAGCCCGTTCCAGTGTCTCCCCACCCTCACAGTGAAGATCTTCTTGCTTCTAATCCAAATCTCCCCTCTCTCCATACAAAGCTGTTAGACCTCATCCTGTCACTGCACTCCTTGACTAAGAGGCCCTCCTCAGCTTTCCTGTAGGCCCCCTTGAGATACTGAAAGGTGACAATGAGATCTCCCTGGAGCCTTCTCTTCTCCATGCTGAGCAGTCCCAACTCCCTCAGCCTGTTCTTACAGGAAAGGTTCTCCAGCCCTCTGATCATCTTTGTGGCAGTGTTGCAGACTTTGCCCAGATCCAGGTGGATGACATCAGTTGCTGTTCCCTTATCCCCCAGTGCCATAACCCTGTCAGGGAATGCCATCAAATGGATTTGCTGTTAAGTGAAGCTGTGTTGTCTGTCACCAGCCTCCTTCTCTGTGTCCTAGCATAGTTTCCAGCAGGATAGGCTCCCTGGTGTGCTGGGCACAGAGGTGGAACTGAGTGGTCTGTGGTTTTCTCCCAAAGAGGGATGATGTTTCCCCTTTCACGGTCCATGGGGCCTTCCCCCGCCTGCCATGACTTCTCAGATTTGATGCCCCTTTATTTGCCGGTTCCCTCAGGACCTATGGATGCATCTCATCAGGTCCCATGACCTTGTGCACCTTCAGGTTCTATAGATTGTCTTGAACCTGATCTTTTCTTATGGTGAATGGTTCTTCACCTTGGCCTTCTCCAGGTCCCTTCATCTGGCTGCTTTAAGAAGTGCTTTATCATTTTTTTTTCCCCCACTGTGTGCTAAGAATGGCTAAAGGCAGATTGCACCTCCGCCCTGTGTCTGCGTCTAGAGTACTTCTTGGGTCTGGGGTCCGCAAGATGGCACTGGCTGAAGTTTCAGCTGGTGTGAGCCAGCTGTGGACAGGAAGAGGCAAGCAGTAGGACAAGGAGAGCTATGAGCCCAGCTTCAGGAGTTCTGTGTAACTGAGATCCCCTTCACCTTTTATATCGAGAGAAGCAGCAGGAGGCCTTGGCCTTTCTTGTCCTCTCAGGCTTTCAGCTTGTTGTGCCTTGCAGAAGAGAGGCTGCAGAGGAGCAGTGCTGTTGTCTAACGCTTCAAATGATCAGGCAATGGGGATAGGGAAGATTGTTCAGCTAAAGGCAGTGCTGCCACGTGGCTGAACACAAAACTACTGATCCAGGCACAAAGTTATAAGGTTTCTGTTCACCAATTGAGAGAAGTTCTGGTGTAGCCTGCAGCCAGGGTCATTGGAAAGGGAAAAATCCAAACTCAGCATCTGCCCCTGGTGGCATTGACATGGGTCTTGAGCCCAAACTGCAAGGGACCCCCCCTCCTGGTTTGGTGTTAACAGAACTATGGGGACATGAGATCCCAGCTGAATGGCCAGCAGCAGCCTGCTGGCCAGGAGCTGCTGAGGATTTTCATGTCCTCTGATGCTGAACACAAACTGAAGAAGGCAGAGTTCCTGGAGTTTTGCTTTCAGACTGCAGTGTGTGCAGTGACCATCCCGAGGGTCCTGCTGGGGGTGCTGAGAGCAGTGTCTTTACCTGACTCTTTACTGAGCACATTTCAGTAGCAGTGGAAATGACAGACTTGGTGCTGGCCTGTCTGGAGTGAGATGCTCTTGTGAAAGGAGAACAGCTTTTGCATCCAGGTGATTTGAGTGTTTTTCCCTTTTCTGTTCTCCTGACTCCTGCTCTTTCCTCAGTGCGCTGGTGGCTGCCTGTGGGAGTGAAGGAACAGCAAACACCTCATTGAGCTGCGCAGGTGTGGGTCTGGTACACTGGGCTGTTGAAGCTACCTGGGTCCTTGACCAGTTCAGATGCCTCCAAGCTTTAGTGTGTGGGTTACAATAGGATGTTTCTGCCCTTTGGGAAACGGGGCAGAGGTGTAGGGCTGCCGTGTGCAGAGGCACAGTTCTCATCTGCCCTTCTCTTCCTTCTAGAACGGCGTGGGGAATGCGAGGCCGAAGGAGAGAGGTAATGAAATTCCATCATCTCCTGAAAAGCGGGAGAGATTTAAAGAGCAGAGGAAGACAGGTAATGCAAAGAAAGACAAGGATGAAAAGACATTAAGGACTGAGAGGAGAGTCAAGCAGCCTGATAAAGAAGGCAGGTTGATAGTCATCTCGGAAAAGGGCAAGGTCTGCGAGAAGAATCTGTCCAAGAATGGAAAAGAAGATAAAGAGAACATATCAGAGAATGATATGGAATATTCAGTAGATAAAGAAATTGCAAAGAAGCCTGAAAATGACAACGTGAGGAGTCCACAGGAAAACACAAAAGAAACTAAACGAAAGCGTGGGAGACCACCAGTAACACCGCCCAGCGGTACGGGGCTAAGCCTCCTGCTCTCTCACAGCCCAAGGGTCTAGAAACTTGTACTTGTATCTCTGTTCTGTTCTGGCTTTGTCTGAGAACTGAGAGCATGCTGGTGAGGTGGGTTTGGAGCCTCAGTGTTTGGCCAGAGGTGAGATTTAGGCCAGCAATCTTCATACACCATCAGGCAGGTCCACAAGGGGGCTGCAGGGGAGGGCATGGACTTGGGGCAAGCCAGGTGAAACTGTTGTGCAAGTTCAGTATTTAACCTTGCAAGGCTTGGGAATTTGTGTATAGAAGAGGTTTCCAGCTTCATACCGAGTCCATTTTTGTTCTCCATTTCAATCTGTAGAGCCAAGCTCTCAAACTCTGCAGCCCATAACTTTGGAGCTAAGACGGCGAAAAATCCCTAAAGGAGGAGAGGTCCCAGCCAAGCGTCCCAGGATTGACAAACACCTGTGTGAGTATTTTTTGATATGCAACTCTCACAGCATTTATACATGGAAATTAGTGAAGCTTAAGGAGAGGCATGTCTCTGGTGTTAACCTTGGACTGTGAGACCTGAAACAGCTGCCATACAGCATTCCTTTCCTTAAAACTGGCCATTCGTCTGCAGAGCATCCTGCATGCAGCCCCTCCTAAAGCCTGGAAGCCAGATTTGGATAAAGCAGCCATGAATCCTGCTCCGTGCTGTAGGGGAGGCACTGATTATATTTCTCCAATATGTAGAAGGCTATAAAAGCATTTTTCTAGTTGCAGGAGTTTTAGTTACTAGATGAAGGATCAACCACAATCCTTGGGAAGGAAACTTGAACACATGGTACTACGGTCTGCTTGGTATGCTGTGTAGTGGTGCAGAAGAACTTGAGTGTGTTGAGGAGGAGAGAAAATTCTTTCTCTCCAGCGGTACCATGAACAAACAAGTGAAGATGTGAAGGCACTTTGCCTTCTTTGGGCCCACGCTGTGCATCCATCCTCCAGCTTATGGGCAAAGTTGTTCACGGGTCTAAATTGCCTCCTAACTTCTGGTTTTACTCATGGCTGCAGAGTGGTTGCAGTTCAGAGCAATGGCTTACCAGCAAGATGCTGCTCTGTGTTGTTGCTTCATAAAAATCTCAGAGAGCTCAGTTGCAAGCCTTATTTATAACTGTTGCGGGGGCTGGAGTTCTTACAGACAAATCTGACCACCAAGGCTGTTGCTATTAACCTCAGTCCTTAAAAAAACAGGCTTCCAAACTGGTGACGGGAGGAAAGAGCTTTAAACTTGGCTCCTGAGCTGTTCAGAAACCTTGCAGCTGCATGATGCCATTACGTCTGTCTGTCCTAGCTCAGGAAAAGTTGAAGAATTCTTCAGATAACCCTGAAAGAGACCAGATCAGGAGACGGTCTTCGAGACTCTCATCTACTCTTAGCCATGAGATTTTAAATACAGATCACGTCACAACTTCAGCAGCAATTCAGCCTTTGAAAGATGCAGGATGTAATCAAAAGGAATCTGAGAAGGGTAAGCAGCTGCTTCTGTGCTCTGGATTTGTGGTGCTGTGATACTCATCTGGCTGTTGCAAGCCCTTTGTTTTCACTTGAGTAACCTGCAGGCTGTGTGTCTGCAATGAGGATGTTCAGCAGCGGGGCACTTGAAAACTCTCTGCTGCCCTTTGCTGTGGATTCCTTCTCCCATCAAGTAACCCTGGGATTTCATTTGTGTGCTGGGAGCTTTTCCAGTAGAGGGCTAACTGGCCTTGCAAAAGCAGAGCTCCCTAGGTGGCAGCTTAAAGGAAGTGTGATGGTGCTGTTCTTGCTTTCCTTGGTTTAAGGGGTGGAGGTTATGCTTGTGAAGGTGAGGTAGTTGCAGTTCTAACTCTTGGAGACTGAAGAAATAACTCAAATGCTAAACTTAGGTTAATCCTCTTATGGAACACTATAAACTTTTAGGCTGGGTTGAAGACAGTGCTCCTGTTTCCTGCACTGTGCTGCACTGCCTTTCCTATTCAGAGGGAGCTCTGATTATGGTGTGGGGAGAGCTGTCCTGGTTTAGGCTATGAAGAGTTACTTGCCTGTGAGTTTCTAAGCAGTTGTAAATTTAAAGGGTCACTACAAGTAGCTGTGTTAACACAAAAGGAAGTGTTTACAACAGCAGTCAGTGTGTGCATGGGTGATGAGTACACACAGAGCAGTGGTCTGGAATATGCTTTCTTATCTGTTTTACTCAGTGAAAATGTGTTCCTCCTTTCTAGTCCAGTTAGAAATTCCTGTTGCACCTGAGCACGGTTGCAGTGAAGAAGGCTCTCCAGCGAGCACACCGCATAGCACAGCACCCAGCACCCATGCTCCTTTGCAGGAAGAGCAAGCTGAGGACACTGAGCCTGATTCTGCTCCTGCCAGAGCTCAAGAGCCTTCTCCTTCTGCAGGTTCACCTTCTGATTTCGTATTTAATTTCTTGAGGCAGCTGCTGTGCTTTGTCCCTGTTTGAGCATCACTAACAAAAAACCTTCCATGTTGCAATGTTAACCATAGGGGGAAATGCTTTTTTTTGCTGCTTGTGAACTCAGTTTTGGTTTTATACTTTGGAGACAGGCAGCAATCTCAAAAAGTGGAAATCCTAAGTGTTAAATGACTGTGCATGGTGATACTAACAAATGCTTGTTTTCAGGTTATCATTTAATGTTTGTAATTCTGGATAGAGTTGGACTAAGACCTTAAAAGATGATGTTCTTTTGTCACTGCTCTACTGCAGGTCTCTGGTAGCATGGATGTTTGGGAATCCTGGGTGCATTTCTATATCCCTACTAGGCTTTTGCCTCTGTTATCCTTCAGCCTGGAACTATTTGGATG
The DNA here is from genome assembly GCA_013396835.1 of Psilopogon haemacephalus. NCBI lineage: Eukaryota > Metazoa > Chordata > Aves > Piciformes > Megalaimidae > Psilopogon > Psilopogon haemacephalus. The sequence continues at coordinate 6,929 of VWZI01002991.1, read as the reverse complement.
CTTTGGAGCAAAACAGTGAACCAGTTCCAATACCTCAAGTGTGTGTGTCAGTAGCATTCACATTCTGCTCCCTGGTGCCTGGGAACTGCATTTCCCTGCTCTTTTCCAATGCTGATTTCCTGCTCAGGTAGTAGCAGTGCTAAAGCAATTCTGTCCTGTGAGTAGGCCTTGTAACTTTAACACTCATGTCTACATCTAGCCAGGGAGCCTTGAACTACAAATTCCCTAGTTTATGCTCTGTTGAAGTTGAGTTTTAAGTGGAACAGAGCATTTGGAGGGACTTTCAGTTGTTCAGCAATGCTAGAGGAATCTATATGTGCCAGCTTTTATCCTGCTTGGTTATCCCAGATTTACCCTTCTGCTTGCATGTGTCCTCTTCCACCCATTCTTGTGTAACTGGACAAATGAGATGTCCTGTCCCTTTGCTACTAAGGAGCACCTTGAGTAAGGGAAGGCATTAATCTCTTTTTCTTCTCTCAGATTTGATGTGTAAATGGTCCTTTTGGAGCTCTTTTGATCTTCCTCTCCTTCCTAAGTCAGCTGGTAGTAGATGTACCTGTGTTCTAACTCTGGTATATCCAGGAGGTGTGGTGGCTGCTGTGACTTCAGTAGTCTTAGACAGGTGTGAAAGTGTGCAGGCACAGGCACACACAAGACAAGGAGGAGATAGGTCCAGGCAGCAAATGGTGATGAAAGGCAGCTCCTGCCTGACCGGTCTGAGCTCCTTCTCCAGCAAGGTGACTGCCTAGGGGATGAGGGAAGGGCCTGGACATTGCCTGCCTGGACCTTAGCGAAGTTTTGGTACTGTCTGCCCCAGCATCCTTCTGCAGAGACTCCTGGCACAAGGCTTGGCTCAGTGCCCTCTGCCCTGGATCAAAACTTGTCTGCTGAATGGGCCCAGAGAGTGGTGAGGATGCAGCTGAACCTGGCTGGAGCCCAGGCATCAGTGGTGTCCCCAGGGCTCAGTGGGGCCTGTCCTCTTTGATGTCTTCAGCAATGCTCTGGGTTAGGGCATTGAGGCTCCCTCAGTAAGCTGGGTGGCTGTGTCCAGCTGCTAGAGGGTAGGGAAGCTTTACAGAAGGATCTGGGCAGATGAGAGCCAGGGGCCAAGGCTCATTGTGTGAAGTTCAGCAAGGCCAAGGGCCAGGTCCTGCCCCTGGGTCACAACAACCCCATGGGGAGCTCCAGACCTGGGCATGTGTGGTTGGAAAGCTGCAGCTGGGAGAGAGACCTGGGAGTGTTGGTTGGCAGTGACTGAGCATGAGCCAGCAGTGCCCAGGGGGGCAAGAAGGCCAAAGGCATCCTGGCTGGGGTCAGCAGCAGGGTGGGCACTGGTGCCAAAGGCATCCTGGCTGGGGTCAGCAGCAGGGTGGGCAGCACGGCCAGGAGGGGATCCTGCCCCTGTGCTCAGCACTGCTGAGGCCACCCCTCGAGTGCTGTGCTCAGCTCTGGGCCCCTCACTGCAGGAAGGACATGGAAGGGCTGGAGAAGTGCCCTGGAGCAGCTGGGGGTGAGGAGGGGCTGAGGGAGCTGGGGGTGTGCAGGGGGAGCAGAGGAGCCTGAGGGCAGAGCTCATTGCTCTCTGCAGCTGCCTGCAGGGAGGTGGCAGTGAGGAGGAGGCAGCCTCTGCTCCCTGGGGGCAAGGGACAGCAGCAGAGGCAGTGATTCCAAGCTGCCCCAGGGCAGCCTGAGGCTGGACCTCAGCAACTATTTCTGTCCTGGAAGGCTTCTCCAAGCTTGGAATGGTCTGCCCAGGGCAGTGCTGCAGTGCCCATCCCTGGGGGTGTTGCAGCAGCTGTGGCCCTGATGTTTAGGGACATGGTTTGGTGCTGAGCCTGCAGTGCTGGGTCAAGGGTCGGAGTGGATGAGCTTGGAGTGCTCTACCAACTGGATGCATTCTGTGGTGCTGTGCCCTTCTGGCAGGGCAAGGCAGCATTGATTGTCAAAGTTTAACTTCCTTTTTCACTCTTGTGACAAACAGTCCTGGTTAATGACATGCCCTATAGGACACAGATCCTGTTTCGCTGCAGTGATCTCCTCTACTTTTCAGCAACCAGAAGTGGTGATGAGACTTTAGCTAACTCAAGTTGTGTTTCCAAAAAGCAGGTGGCAGTCTGTTGGCCAAATTTTGCAGACAGTTAAGCTCTGTTTTGTGCAGCTGAGAAGAGGCTTAGGAGCACTCTGCAGCTGTTGGTGTGGATTTACCATCACAAACTGATCTGGCCTTAGAGGTGAGCTCCCTTTGCACAGGTAGGATGCTGTGCTCGTCCCCATGTCTGCCTGTCTGGGTCCAGAGGCTGATCTCTTGACAGAATATCTTCTCCTGCACAGTGAGTGGTGTTCCTCTTGTGGGTTTTGTAGGTTGTGCCTGCCTTCTAGGTGACATTTAGCATGGTCTGAGAGGAGAGTTGAGTAACACAGTCATGTATGCTTAGCAGGTACTCAGTCTGCCTCATTAGCTTGCTGGGGATTGTTAACTTGAATGTTCAAATTGCAATTAATTAGGCAAAGGTCTTTGTTTGGGTACTCTGGCCTTGAAAACCTGCTTTAAATTTGGGTGTTTGTTTTATTTCAGCCCTGCTTAGTCAGTCTCAGCCAGAGCAGGGCTGTCTGGTCTTCACTGCCTCAGCCGTTTGCAGGCTCTTCCCTGCACACAAGCAGCTGCCTTGGTCCTGCAGTGTGCTCAGGCAGCTTGGTGCTGCTCCGTGGCCACTTGTCCCACAGCCTTCCTGGCTGGCTTCCCCACGATTCTGGGGTTGCTTTATTTGCATAGATGTGGGTCAGGGATGTGCTTTATGCCTGGTACCTCTTTCTGCTTTTGTCACTTACAGCTCTGTGTTTCAGCTGAGGAGAGCTCTGCAACCCAGTGGATGAGCAGCTTACCCTGCAGCTTAGCTGGGTGGGCCTTGCTTCCCCCAAGGCAGTGCAGAAGCTGTTGGTTTAAGCCTACAGGAGGGTTTCAGTCACCCTTTAGAGGGCAGCTGAAGCCTTCACCCTCCCGTGGCTACCAGCCTCCTCTGAGGCTGTGCCAAGGTTCTCCCGGCAGTGCAGTGCACGTTGGCAGCTTGTGCTCTTTGTACTCAACAGGCTTCCCTGCTTTTATTGCCAGAGGTTAGTGCCAGCACAGGGAGAAAGTGGTGAGCGGATGGAGGAGGAGATGGAACTCTGTCCTGAGGAGTTCTTGTCATGTCAAGTCACATTGCAGGCTCAAAGCCCACAGCCTTGTAAACATGCAGTGATGTGTGGTGACTGATGCCATGTGTATTTGTTACTGCAAGCATCTGCTTGAGTGGATTCGGGACACACTGGTAATGCTTGGATGCTGTCCTGAAGTAGTTTTGAGAAGAGCAGTTAGACAATGTTCTCTGGCAGCTGAGATCTTGATAAGCAGAGAGCTTGAACAGAAAGAAAGAACTGTAACTTGGGTGCTAAAGCAAGCAGCTGCTTTGCTGAGCTCAAGGAAAACAACACAAGATTTCAGAAATAAGACCAAAGAAATGGGCTCTTAATGAGCAACACAGCCCAAAGGTGTGAAGTGATCCAGGGTGTAAAAAGGGTCAGTTCCTGAGAAGTAATGGAAATGGGACAAATGATCTGGAAGTGCCAGGGAATGTGTTCTAGAGAGACTCAGGGTGCTTGGTTTCACAGCAGGTGAAGGATTAGTGTGGTGTCCACTTTACTTCTGTGGAGCCCAGGAGATGGGGAGAAGTCTACTCACTTTAACAGGCAATGGTGTTTGGAGATCTAAGGCTGGAAACTGCAGCAAGGCCACCTTTGATCTGGGGGCAGTGCTTGATGTTATGTGGGTGGTGGCTATCTGGGGTAGCTGAGCAGGGCCTTGCAGAAGGTGCCTCAGGATGGCAGGCATTCAGACATTCTGTGCTGCTGCCAAACATGCTTGTCCCAGCAGCAGTCGACTCAAACAAAGAATTGGTGATGGAGGGGGAAAAAGAAAATCTGTTGTGGACTTAGAAAATCTGTTGTGGACCACTGAATGTGGTCATAGCTCCAACCTTGGCTAATGTGGCCAGATCGAGTGAGGGGATTTTGCCACTTGGCTGTGCTGAGACCTCACCTGCAGTGCTGTATCCATCTCTGGAACCCTAAGCACAGGAAAGACATGGACCTGATGGAGAGGGTCCAGAGGAGAGCCATAAAAAAAGATCAGGGAGCTGGAGCTCCTCTGCTACAAGGACAGGCTCTTCATAGGCCTCCTATGGGCCTGGGCATCAGCTTCCTGCAGTGCCTGGCAGTGGGGAGTTCTGTTGTGTTCCTTGTGAAGAATGAAGGTGCTCCCAGAGTATGGGTGGTGCAGTGTGTGGGACTGTCTCTGGTTTCTTTACTCTGGATAGGTTTCTTTTGCACGTGACAGTGAGGTCTTATCTGTTTTACCAATCCTTCCCCCATGTCTTTGCTATCTCTGTTTCTAAGCTTCAGCTTATGTGATCCTGTGCTCCTTTGAACTCATAGCTGATCACTTGGAAGCCATTGCCTGCATGTTCTCCTGAATTTGTCTATCTTAGTGGTGGGGAAGTGCTCTGAGCTTCATGGGCCTCATCATGACAATTGTGTGATGGTCCAAGAGCTTACCTTTTTGTCTTGACTAAATCTTTGGGTCCCATTGCATTCTCTTTCCCTGTCCCCAGTGCTGGCTTTTAGCTTTACCATCAAGTGACCCTTTCTGCACTTGAGGCCATTAACTGACTGCTCTTGAACCATGCTTTCTTGTTTGGTGTGCAGTGTGTTTCTATTTTGGCATTGGCAGACTTGGCCTTTCTGCAGGGGTGATCCACTTGTCTGGCTCTATTGCAGTCTTACTGCTACAGCTCTTTGAAGTCAAATCCCTGTCACCTTCTTGATACGGCAGTGCCCAAGTGCCTGCCTTATGCTCCTTGAAGTTATCTCTCTGAAACGCCCAAAAGCACTGTCTTAGAGTTTTTGTGTTTTCTTCTCCAAAGGAGCTGACTCTTTTTTTTTCTGCAGTCTGATGTCAGATGGCTTTGTGATCCTTCCCTGCCCATTAGCCTCCATGGAACCATAGATGCTTATTACTCTGATCACCTCAGCTTTTGTTTTTTCACCCTAACACAGCACTGAAGCCTGATGTGCTTCAGATGCAGCTCTCCAGGATGCTTTTCTTCACTGTGCCATAACCTTGAAACATGCAGCTCAGAAGCACCATTTCTGTTGCTACATGCCAGCGATTTCTGACCAAGCTGTCCTGTGTTCTTACGCCACAACCATGCTGACGCTGCCTGTAGCGCTTGTGGGAAGTCTTCTTCTTTTTTGAACTTATTCTTGTTGGGATTGGTTCTAGGTCCCTTTGGTGTCCCTTGTTTGTGTTCCTTCTAATACAGTGTCTGAATTTTTGTTCAGTTGATGCATACCTTCAGGTTTTCATCACTGCTGTTTGGTCTGGATCTCAGATTTAGACATTCTGCAAGTTTGAAAATACTTGGGGAAATAGAAATAATAATTTTGTACTGGTAAATTAAAAAGGGCCACCTCCTGGCCTCTGCTGGGGGAGGGAGTTTTTAATGCTGTGCATTCTAGTGATGGATAAGTGCTAGGATCTCAAGGTCTGTGTGTTTCCATCACCTGCCTCTCTTCTGTGCTGTTAAGTACTGGGGACAGGAACCTGCTTTGTGTTCAGCCAGCTGAAGATGAGCCTGTTTGTGCCCAGCTGGTCAACAACATCCTGGCCTGGATCAGCAGTAGTGTTGCCAGCAGGAGTAGGGAAGGGATCTTACCCCTCTGTGCTGGATACTGGTGGGGCTACACCTTGAGAATTGGCTTCAGTTTTGGGACTCTCACTCCAAGAAGGACATTGAGAGGCTGGATCAGGTCCAGAGAAGGGCAGCAAGTCTGATGAGAAGTCTCAAACACAGGCCCTGTGAGGAGCAGCTGAGGGAGTGGGAGGTGTTCAGCCTGGGGAAAAGAGGCTGAGGGGAGACATCATTGCTCTCTACAGCTCCCTGGAAAGAGGTTAGAGCAAGGTGGGGGCCAGCCTCTTTCTTCTCCCTGGTATCAAGTGATAGGATGAGAGGAAATGGTCTCAGGGTGCACCAGGGGAGGTTCAGGTTGGACATCAAGAAAAACGTCCTGAGTTGTAGTGATTTAGCAGTTACCTGGCGCCCCCCCCCC
>VWZI01002989.1:46288-95509 GCA_013396835.1 Psilopogon haemacephalus | reverse complement strand
CAACCCTGGTGTTGTAAAGGCTATATTATTATCAAAGAATCCAAACTTACAAATGTTGGTCATGTAAACAGAAATAATAGTAATAACAGTACCCAGGTCACCGATGTCATAGTGCAACGTGAACTTTAAGAGCATCTCCAACTTGAACATTCAGTCCTACCTATCATTATGGATTGACTTAGGCCCATAATTTTTTTCCTGAGGTCCCTCAACAAAGCATTTATCAAGTGGCTTGTATAACATATATTGTATGCTGGAAATAAAAGACATTGGGATTGTAAAGCTACTTCCACATCAATTGCAGAGTGCCTGTATTGACTGTAAAGTAATCTGCTGTAATTGCACTAGTGATAGCAGCAACATATGGGACTGCTATTTATATAGCCATTTGTGCTTAATCTGAAAACAGGTATAAGTGTAGAAAAGACTAACAGTCAGCCATCACCGTCTAGTTTTCAGTCCATACTCCACATCACATATAAAAAGAAGTAATCTTGGTGTTTGATTGTCAAACATGACCTATTTTGAAGAAAAGCCAAACGTTCATTGCAGTGTGAAGTAACTGGAGCAAGAAGGCCAGCATAGATGAACATAGAGCTTCTGACTGACATCTAACACTAAAAAGAACTATGAAATAGATGGGAGATGGGACAGGCTGTTTGAGAAGAATGCATAAACGTTGCTGGTGCATAGAGAAATGGAATAATTGAAATATTTGGACTAGGCTTCTTTTAGATAACATGTTTAACTTACAATGTTTTGCATGGATTCACAGAGGTAGCATTTTTCTTTCTGTTTATATCAAATGTATTGAGGTTTTGGGTCTCTATGGGCTTGCAATTTTCAGTGGTCTGTGTTCGAATGGTTGATCTGTAGCCACTGAACCTTAAGCAGTGTTGCTTATACCTTTAAGATCCCATTTTTGCTATTGCTGTTGCTGACGCAGCCTGATTAGCAACAGTTATGACTTCAAATTATGTTAGTTGTGGCTGAAAAAGAGAGTCCAATGTAATATATCATTGATCTTTTTGTGGAGTGCTATCAAATAATTAATTTGCTACATTTCCAAATTTGTACGTAGCTAAAAAGTCTTTTAATTAAAGAAAGTTGATTCACCCCATTTGTGTCCATTTTCACAGGCTTGATAAGTTAGTTTATGTGCTCACAGAAATGTTAACTAAGGCTGGGAGAACAGCACCATATTTCTTATAATCCAGAAGAAATTGAGAACTCTATAATATTTTTCCAATATTGTATACAACCAGAGAATTGCATTTTCCTTCAAAAAACTTTTCAGCAAAAATTGCAGGCACAGATACAGTTAGGGTCTGAGGAGATTTCCTTTTCTGCATTTTTAGCTGTATTTTGACAGATTTATTTGTGATTGCATATCAGTTAGTGTGAAGTCTAGCTACAGCTACAATAAATCAAGATGGTAGGTCAGACACCCAAGAGGGGTTGGACCATTTCTGAGAAGTTTCCTCTTTAATTCAGTATCAGTCATGTTATGCCAATATGAAAATTAAACTAAAATATAGAAAAATAAGTAGTTTTTCTATAGCCTTTCCAGAAATAAGAGAGATCATAACTGTCAGAAGAACTAGGCTCCTGTTCTCATATTTATAGCTTTTTATTTTGCCACATCAACGTAGAGTGGAATAATGAAGCTACAAAGAATAGCATTGAATGTGTTTCATTATATGTTGTATCAACACAAAACTCTGTATCACACATCAAATAAAATAAAAGTAATGATTTTTCAGGATGTAGCTGGTAGGTAAAGCATGGTGATTTTGAGAAACTTACTGAGCAAGGCATGTTCTAGCATTTGGCTTCATATCACATGGTAGTGTAACAAGGAAATCTACTGTTTTATTGCAAGCAGCAATTTGTTTTCATTTCCAAATTCTGTCACGGTAACTACAGCACTCATGGTACAAAAGACAAGCACTTCTGATAAAATCTTTCTATTGTCCATACCTAGCAATCCAGTATCCCATCCCTTTTTCCTGGGAAATTGTCTTTTCCTGTCTATTCTTCCATCTTTCATGGAAAAGATTTTTGATACTAGACATTTTCCTGTCTTGATTTAATAGAAAATCAAAGAATGACTTTATTAATATAATTTATTAAAGAAGAGGAACAAATCCCTCAGAAATATACAGTGTCATTGATTGATTCTCTCTGTATTGGAAGACAGTTGAAGATTGCTGATGCCTGCATTATTTCTTTTTGTTGGCAGGATCCCCTGAAATAAGTCACCACAATGGGTCTAGAATATCCTGTTCACAGATTGNCCCCTCCACACACACTCCCCCACCCCAGCCATTCATCTATGTTTTTTTTCATTCTGTAGATAGATGTTGTTTGCTGTAATTTAGAGATGCATTTTTAATAATTTTTTGAGGTACACCTTTTGGATATTTACCTTTTAGTGATACTGTAACAGACTTATGCAACTTTTGTTGTGCTTTACCAGAATTTGTGGGTTAGATCAGGACAATCATGATCAAAATTTATCATTTGGTGCTTGTTTCTATAGAATTGGTAATAATACAAATTAGTTTCTACAACACAAAAAATCAAAGGACTTCAAATACTTGGTAGCTGGTTTCAGAAACTCTCTAACTACTATTGGTTTCAGTACTAAAGATGAGATGTATTGATCTAATGAGATGAAAAAAATATTGCAGCTGACAATTCTGATTTTTTGTCTGGATAAACAAAACAATTCAGATTTTTGTCACAAGCAATGGTGAGATTGGAGGTTACAATGAAACCATGAAAAACAGAATTCACTGTACTAAAGACTCATAAATATAAAAAAAAAAGAATAATTGGACTAATTTAGTATTGCAGAGAAAGAACAAAAGAATTTCTGACTTTTTTTTAATATATATTTTTTAAATAAGGTTTGGGAAAAGTTAGTTTATTGGTGATGTGGGTTTTCCAGGCAGTTGGCAGACAGCAAAGAAGAATGAATGAGGTAGCTCCTAGTTTGTTACTGAGTTAATATAGTGCAATAACTGAGGTGCCAATGATGCTACTGTCAATGCACTGCTGCCCTTTTCCAGGCTATTTTGAAAAAAAAAAAAATGTTCTGATGTCTGCATATTGTCTCCTGTTGTGCCCTTGAGATGCATTTAGTGATGCTGAACTCACAAGAGACGATGCTGAACTGGGAGAAAAACATGCTGATACAGAACCTTGTGTATCCTTACTTTGAGTAACCTTACATGTATCTATAAGTGGGGCTCCATACTTTGCTATTTATATGCAGAGAATCTGGTGGGTTTTTTTTCTTTTGTTTCCAGTACATTTTGTGATGAGCGGCTTGTAATAAAAATACTGTAGACCAGATTAGGTTTTTTTTTATTGACACTTCTGCAAGTCCTGTACATTCCCTGAGGAATGTTTTAACTTCTTTTCATTTTATTCTTTTGAAGATCAAGAAGATGCATGTGCTCTTGCAGGCCTGCAGAAGCTAAAAACATTAACATTTATTTATGTGTTCAGCATAAATATGACTGAATTCATCCCACAGGTGTAACATCAAAATGGCTAAGCCAGGAGCATAGCTGCTGTCGATTGTTTTCATAGCTGATGGGAAAATACAGACAATTGCTCAAACCTAACACCCAAATCATGCTCTAAAGATGCTTTTTCTCCCCTCTCCTGATTAAAAATCTGGCCAGGATGACTTTGACATTCTAGTTAAGTGCCTGCAACAGTTAAGAATAACCAAGAACTATATTACCCTGGAAAAAAAATGGAGCTCTTTCTACTGCCTATGTATATAAAGCATGAAACTGAGTCTTACTATATATTACTTTATACTTCCTGTTCTCTTTCATTACCAACTTCATTTTCATGTTGTAGCATCTTTAAGATATTGGTGTCTGGCTACACTCTGGATACACTGCCAGTCCCTGCTGTATATTGGTAAAATATGTGTAGATAGCTTTTTTTTTCATTCATATCTGTTAAGTACAGCTTTACTCTGTGGACTGTAAATGGTAACTTTCACAGATTAGTAACCTATGGGAAAATGAAAAATACTTGGTTCTCCTGAAAATACACTTATTTCAATATTATTGAAACAAGTGACATATCATGCAAATATTATTGAATTTTTCTTCTAATAAAATAAATACATTGAAAATGTACTGTTATACACTTAAAATGTGAAACACTGATTTTTCATTTGAGTGATGCATTCAATGCATTTGTATAGCTATTCCTCCTACATTTGAGAACATTAGCAGCCCAGAACTATGCAAAATCATTTATTTTCTCTAATGTATTCATAGTAATAGTGAGCTTTATTTACAAAGCATATATATGCATGTACAAATGGTGAATTGCTGTATTTTGTGATCATACTTTTATACTCATGATAGTCTGTGATATATTTTAAGTTTGGACATTGACTTTATTGAAGTCTCAAGGTTTAATGCCTTAAGGTTTTAAAGTCTTTGTCATGGTTTTGTGGTGTTTTGTTTGTTTGGTTTGGTTTGTTTTTATTTTTCACTAAAATGAGCAGTCATGATGCTTAATTGATATACATATATTTAATCTCTTAAATAGTAAAAGTGGTTTTCTGTCACCAACAGACAGCGAATGTGAGTAGTTTTATATGAAATTTCTGCTTAGGTATTTTTTTCAATGAGAGTGGGCAGACTGAGAATGGATGCATTCCCAAGTAATGCTTTGAAGTCTTAAGTCTATTAGAGCAACCCAGGTTGTATGTCAGCTTTGCAATATCTGGCTATTAAGATAAATAATTGAATAAAAAGTGTAATCAGAGGGAGGTCATTAGTAGGAAAGAAAAGTTCCAAGTACAAAGTAATAGCACATTGAAATATTTTTTACCCTTTTGAGAAATGTATGATTATTTGGTGGTTTATTGAGAGGAAAGCTATTGGATTTGCTAATGAGATGTACACTATATAGGACATTTTTAATATTTTTGTCACTCTTACACTAGTAGCTGCTGGCAGGTATTTTTTATCTCTTTCTGTCTGCCTTAGTAATACCATTTTTATAGCGGTTAAGATGGCATACAGACTATGGGAAGCTTAGCAAACTGAAGAAACTCAAAGTTTTATTTCTCATGCTATATAAATGTCAACAGATGTAGAATTTGTTTAAAATTTGTTATTTTGTTTTCTAGCAAATACTTTCCTCTCTTACTGTACAGGTCATTTGGTATCTGGTTTATTTGTAGTGTATACTTACTGTATATTATGTAGCTACATATAAAGACTGTGGAAGAGAGCATTACCATAATCACCGTGTCTCCCACAAGACCATGCCTCTCCTCAGAGTGACTGCATATTCATCAAAGAAGTTTCTGGAACATTAGGACATAGTGGGCTGAGATTAAAAGAGAACAAAAGGAAGAAACAAAATTATGTGCACTGCAACCAGAATGGGAGACTTGAGAACAGCAAACTTTAGAGGTGATAGAATGTGAGAGAGAACTAAAGGAAACTGCATGGATTCCTGCAACACACTAAGCCATGGAGTTGTGCTCCAGCAGTCCTGAGTGGCAGGAGAGGTTGTGCATGGTTATAGATATGTTTTTTGTGGCGAGTCTCAACTCTGAGTTGTTTGTTTGAGAAAGGCCAAGATTCTAGTGTGGTATAAAAGCCTTTCTCCAGAAATTACTATCGGCAGCCGGTGAGCTCTTAGTTGAAGGAAAAACTGCAGAAATATTTGCCTGAAAATCTTGGTTCACTTACTGCTTATCTCAGGGTGTGTGTTTTTAAAACCAGAATAGTGTCTTGACTGAATGAAATCGTTGTGTAAGTGAAAATGTATGCATTCAGTTGATTTGGCTGAATAACTTCTATGGCACATACATCTTGGAATACACCTTTAAAATATAAGTTCTGTGGAGCTGATTTCTTATTTTGAAGGCTTTCTCGTTATTAGCTAGTGTAAGAAAGGAAGCAATGATTCAATCTTTTCTAGTTAAATATATTTTCATTTACATTTAGGTCCTCATATAAAGTATTTATAATGAACTAATTCTGGAAGATGTTATCATGTTGTTTTATTCATAATAAGAACAGAAACATAAAAGTGAATATTATGGAAATGTTTTAAATTCTGTTCTTAAGGCTTCTACGCTCTTAATAACTCTGTAAAGCCTGCACATTGGGAATTGGTCAAAAATTTAAAGTATTTATTTGGATTTTTCTTTTTCCAAAACAAACCATACATTCTCAGTTTAGTGTTGAAATTAAAGTGGTGAATGACGCAATATGTGTTAAAAGATATTCTTATTTTAGCTAAAACACACAGTGTGGCATTTACATATCTTGAATTTGAAGACTTGGATTCTCTGATATTTTGCTTCACGAATAAATGGGATTCCAGCATGCATCAAGAACCGCATGCACACTGTGGCACATCTGGACATTTTTGGTCTTATGTGAATCATTCTAGGAATTTGTTCATTCCATTAAAAAATATTTTGTTATACAGATGGTTATTTGCAAATGAACTAAGGGTGTTTTATCACACTAGAAGTATTTGCCAACTGCTTTATAACGCTGGTCAGTATAGTGTGAAACTTCTAACTCAATGCCAAAACAGTAATAAAAGAAGGAAAACCATATTTGTGAAACTGTTGACTTGAAGAACTTAGCTGGAATTTTGATTACTTATAGGAAAAATCCTTTAACTTCTAAAACTGCAGTGATGTTGTTTTGGAACTTTATTATAGACCAAAAAGTGCATTATCAGTTTTATTTTCTGAAGTGAAGGAAGATTCTCACAAAAAAACAGTAAATGATGTTAGCTCAGGATGGTTAGCAAATGCAGTTTCAGATACTATAAAAATGCCAGCAAAACACAAAAATAGAATTTCATTCTTTGAAAGTGCCAGATAAGATCCTTGGAATATCAGGAAGGAAACTGGCAGATAATTTTTATTTATTGCTATTACTGTAGCTCTCCAGGTCTCTAAAACTGCAAATTAAGGATGCAAGTGAAAGGTTTGGTGCTCAAAACATCGTTTTGTTCATTTTATCAGTTAGAGCAAAGGAGACATGGAGAAATAGATGAATAATGAATATCAGCTTCTGGCTATGTTGCTGGTGCTGTAAAGAGGGTTTTGGCTTTTATGACAATGGGGCATTCTTTGATGGCTATAACCTGTTAGGGGAGAAATGGAATCCACTAGGCTAGAAGGGGCAAGGATAATCTTTGGCAGCAGGCTAGCCAACTTGATGAGTTTAAGCTTTAAACTTAGGCTTAGGGTGAGTGAATCCAAGCAGAGGATAAGCTAGGCTGACCAGAGCACCAACAAATGTTTCTTATCTGCTTTCCAAGATGAGAGGCAGAAGACCAACTACTCAACAGAGCATTTGGCTATGCTGGTTCCTCTCCAGGGAATTCTGCATGAGTAATAAATGGGAACAACTAGAGAACTGTGTGTGATTGCTGGGCCATGATCTCCTTGCAGTTACAGAGACATGGTGGGATAGCTCACATATTTTAAATGCTGTCATAGCCTGCAGTGTATATTTTAGGAAAGACAGTACAGTAAATTGAGATGCTGGAGTTCGATTTCAAGTTTAAATGTAGTCCTGTCCACATCATCATTGTTATAACTGATACATTAACATAATAAAATTATTAACCACACTGATAATTCATATTTTCTGGGGCAGGCAAACAAAACATGCTGAAATAATTTAACAGCTCTTTGCTCTAAGGCAGCAGTTCTGCTTGCCCAAATCTGAGTCTTAGATTTCTGCACATTCCTATGCATAAATCATGCTTGCTCTCTTAGTGAGCTATTCAATTTGCCAATCCAATGGGAAACAAAGCTAGAAAAGTCTGAAGTGTGACTCATGTTGAGTCCAACACAGTGAAGAACTACATGGCCAAGAACGCAAACGTGGCTGACCCTTTTAGTATCAGCAGGCTGTTTGATTGGACTAGGTTTTGATGAGTTTGTGTAATTCTTCTTTCTCTCACATACAGATGAACTAGTGATGCCAGGAAAACAAATTGCCAGATTTATAAGGTAGGCATAACATTAACAGCAGTAGCTATGCAAGAAGATGACAACCACTCTTACATGTCCAGGACAGCCAGACTTCATAGGTGCTTTATAGAGTCAGCAAAGAGAATGAGTGGTCCCTCCAGAGGGTGATTTGAAGCAGGTATATTAAGATCCATGCATATTATGATAAAAATCACTCTTTAAAGAAACCTAGCTCCTTTTCAGTGATCCAGGGAGCTTAAGTAGACTAACCAACTAACTGGAGTGTCTAAAAAGTTAGCCTGTGAGATATATTTTCCAGTATCTGAAAAATCTGTAACTGGATAAAATTATATTTCAGGCAGAGAATAGAATATCAGAATCTGATGAATATATGTTCAGAAGAGCTGTGAGCTAGCAATGCAAAGAGATTAAGCAATGCACAAATATTAAGAAATAAAATAATCTTAAAACACATTTCCTTTGCACCAGATAAATGTGATTATAAAACTAATTTTTCTAAGGCATTGAGGCCATGAGCCTTTATTCACCTGAAGATATCATTCCAACCCTTTGGCATCTTCAGTGTTTTTGCCCCTCTTCTACTAGAGATTTAACCTAATCTTACACTTAAAACTGGAAAAGGAGTAGCTAGGAAATCTTTGTCTCACTGCAGTTCTACTACTGATCTTTACAATGTGATTGAGCAACAAAGAGGCAAACTGCACAGTAAATTACAGCAGAATGGTTTTCATAATTTCATCACATCTTTTTCTGGTGAACTGCATATGTTTATATTCTGTGTGTTCTGTGCTTCAGCATCTTGGAAAGCAGATGTGTTGAAAGACAGTAGCAGCAATCAGTATGGAGAAGCCCTATAAAACAGTCCAAAGTACTTTCTATCAGATGTGGCTGCAGCAGGTTTTGCTTCCAGTTATTTCAATTTCAGTAAATATTGGAATAAATTAGTTTGTGTTAACAATCATATAACAGCACTGTTAAAATTACTAGTTATAAATACTGTCACAAGTTTTTTGTTGTTTGCTTTTCTTTTCTTCAAATGAAGTTACATTTATCAGTAAAGAGAAAATATTCAGACCACAAACACGAAAACCAAGAGCTTTTGAATCTTAGTCCTATGACTTTAGATACCACAGATTAATTTCCTTTCTTCAGTTTCCTGTATATAAAAATAGAACAAAGTATTCATTTTCTACATCCTTGCAGATTTTCAAAATGTAATTATCAGTATGAGAAGGACTATATACATACANTTTTTTTTTTTTTTTTTTTTTTAATTCACAGAAATATTCCGTTAGGGAAACAAACAACCTTTCAGAATACATTGACTGCTCAGATTCTGTGTTTTACCCAGCTATCTTGCCCTTCCACACGGCATATTATAAAATTACAGCTTAGTCCAAACATTTACCTTTGATGATTTATTTATTTTTCTTTTTGTCAAATTTTATTCTTTCCTTTCTTGGAGGAAAGTTGCAGTGCAGAATTCAATGTAACTTCACACATAAATTCAGAACTTTGTGCTTAGAATAATCAGCCACAGAAAAATGTCCAATTCTTTTGAAAGCTGGCAATTCTCTTGTGGGCATCATCCTCAAACAAGGAATAGGCAGGTTGGTTCCTAAATTAAAGGTAACTAACAATTTCAGTTCATTGTAAGGAATGACAGATGTCTAATTTGGATTAATTAGATTACCACTGAGAAATGTTTGATGAAACAACAACAGCTGGTCTTCATCCCTTCAAAATGAGTGTGGAAAAGTACTTTATAACTTTCTTGAATTTTAAAATATTATTGGGGGATTATGGGGGAGCATTTGAGAGAGGAATACTGTCATGGAGGAACCCACAAAACAGGCAGCAATATCTAGCCAAACTGGATTTATTTTAGCCAGAATTACTTGACACTCTTTCTGACAAAATCAAGTTACGACTTTGAACCTCAGGCAGGAGCATACTGCTACACAACTAATTCCTAAGCTGTAATGAATGTCCTATCTGGAAAGATGATCCAAAATATATGCACAGTCACTCATAAAAGGGAAAACCTCACACTCAAGGGTATCCCAAAATTATCCACTCACCAAAAGGGTAGGGTGAGGACTCAATCTGCAGACATATCCTTAGCATCCCAGTATACAGGAAATATCTAATTACAAGACCTCCTTGTTCCTATGGAACCAACTTGAAAATCATCTCTCCATCAGTTCTCTATTTATACTCTTGTCAAACATGTACTGTGTTCATTGCCATCAGATGGAAGCAACCCCAGGGCAAAGGCAGGCTAAAAGCCTAGACCTTGAGGTGCAGTTTAATTGCCATGAAGTGCCCATTTTATCTTTATCAGGTCTCTGGCAAATCCTGTCCCTTGTCAAGTGTCTGTCAAGTTTAGGGTAGTTATACCCACCAATATTTTAAATTCAGTCTTCTAAATGGTTTGAATTCTTTTTGTTGGTGGTGGGTTGTTTTTTGTTTTTGTGTTGTTTTTTGGTTTTTTTTTTAATATCTTCATTGCTTTTACCATCATTGAAATCTCATTCTTCCAGTTCTGTTTACATTCATAACAAACTACTATGGTTAAGATTTCTCTGTTTCTAGGAATTATTACTATTTTTCAAAAGAAATACCTTCTTTGAGACATGTAACCACAGTTAATTTGTTTTTCTTTTGAGTTTTATAATTCCTCCAGTCTTTTTCTGTTTTATCAGTGGGAATCTCTTGTGAAAGAGTGTCAGGTCTATCTTAGAGTGAAGATACAGGGAGTTTTCTGTTCATTTCCAGTAGGGGGAAGAAAAAAAAAAAACAAACAAAACCAAAACAACTTCAGAATACATCGGAAGCAAAATTTCTGTATTGTACTCATGTCTCTGTTCATGCACAGAGCATATTATGAAATTACGACATAGTCCAAATACTTGCCTTTCATTTTTTTTACTTTTTTTTTTTTTTCTTTCATCAAAGTTTATCCTTTCCTTTCTTGGAGCAGTCATAATGTAGAATTTAGACTAGTGTAAATTCATACAGAAGTTTTTAATACTCAGGATAATTAGCCATGTTCAGTTGTTTTATAAGCTCTCAGGGCTTTTTGCTCTCTGCAGTAAAGGAAACAATGTCATGCTTGTATAATTACTGGTCAAGCCTTAGAAGTGTCTCCATTGAATTTCGGACTTCACTGCCTTAGATATATGAATATGTATTTCAGAAAGAAGCTTGATTCAAAGACTTTAAACAAATGAGAAATCTAAACAAAGGGTGAGAAAACCAGACACAGAACAAGGAAGTTACATGCTGTGTATCAGTTTGGCAGAAGGGCTACAACTCCCTGGTCTGTTAAACTGTTATGCACTAGTAGGACGCAAAAGCAATGCTTCCATTCTGCAGTCCTGTTCAAACTGTTAAGATTTGAATAAATATCACAGACACATAGAGCTGAGTTAATGCTGCCAAGATAACTAACACCTGCTTCAGGTTTTGCTTTCTCATAATATTTGAAGTATGATGTGAAAACAATACACTCTGTCTTGCTTTTTAAATTTGTTTTCTGAAAGTGCCAAATGATCAGAAGATGATAAATGGTGAACAGTATGGAAATAAAGCTTCTAGATCACATTTAATACCACACATATTGTTCCACCAGTCATTATACAAAATTATTTTCAAGATATGAGAGCACTCTTCCCAGGAAGTCAAGAAGCAGTAATAAAGACATACATACTTGGGATAAATTGTTGCCACATTACTGGGGAGGTGACTTGTTGTACAGTGCCCTATCAGAGTGATACAGCTCTGCTATCAGAGTGATATTCCTCTCCTTATTCCTTCACTGTGTAAACAGAGAATCCTTACTAAGGCTCCATCTCTTATAATTTGCCTTTCTGCTTGCTTTATTCTCTGCTGCACACTCAAGGTTGTGCTGATAGCATTTTGCAGAAATGTACTCAGAGAAAACAGTTCTCTGACCAGGGTTGAAAAGAAGAGAATTTGAATTGGTAGCAGGGAGGTGTTATTTTTACACAGAGAATTACTGCAAGATACCTGAACTTAAATAGTTTCATTTTGCAGAAGGCTTTCTCAAAGGACAAAAATCTTTGAGCATAAATGGATATCTTTCTTGAAAACAGAATATTTATATTGTACTTTCTACACAGCACTTTGTGCCCTTCAGGATTGGCAGTGGAAGCTGGCAAATCCTTGAATGGGAGGTCACTTTCCATAGTAAATGCAGGCCATGGAGCTAGAAGGCAACATGTCCCTTACTGATCAGGACACATATTGTGGCAGGGTAGACCTGAGAGATTATTTAGTCTTCTAGATGAGACCTAAGTGTCAAAGTGCTAAATATTCCTCCAAAGACTGATGCAGTGTTCTGAAGAGTAAAGAAATTAACCTGTTTCCCTCCAGATTACAATTATAAGAATTTGCACTGTAGGTGCACTACTTTTTAAAAATTGGTCTGTGTCTTTGTTTTTCTTTTCTTGTCCTGAGTAGAGTATCAGTAGGAGGTTTTAGAGAATTACAATATTTATCTAAACACATAGTTCTATATTTGATGGGAGCGGGGTGGTTCTTGGATTAGTTTGTGTTTACACAGCACTTAAAGTTTACCATAGGAAGCAGGTGCTGTAGAAATGTTTTCCATTACGATGAAAAAAATCAAACGAAGTAGAATTTTAGTATCTTAGCTTCCTTTTCAAATTTTAAATTGAGAAAATCACTAAATGAGATCAGAGGAGATTTCAAAGGCCCCTGAAACAGTGATCTTTTTATATAGAGTTGTCATATTTGTTGGATTCTAAAGCTGTGAAGCTACTGGCATGATAAAAACCAAGGTCTGACCAACTGCCAAGGGTTCATGCTAAGATATAGAGCAAACCAAGCATATGCATCCACTTGTGGCATTATAAAGACTGAAGTTGAGGTCTTATCCACCAGGTCTGGTCTGTGTGCTATGTGAAACAGTTTGTAGTGCAGATGTTCTTAGGCCAATATTCTGCAATTAATGCTGTTATAGTCATATCTGAATAATAAAGAATTGAAATAAAGCTAAAAGGAACAGATATGCAGCATCAAATCTGTCCCATAAAACAAACAAACCACAAAAACCTGTCTGAATTAGTGGAATTTGTTAGGAGTCTTTTTTTCCCCACAGTTTGTGCCAGTATTTCAAAATATTCGTTCTGTGATCATGCACAGGTAAGAGGAAATAAGACAGAAAAAATACTTTCACTTTTGCAGATTATGAAAATTGCACATTTTTCCAAATTCTCATTGACATTTCTTGACATTGTACCCACTTTTGGAGCAGTTTCTTGTATCTCTGCTTTCATATGAAAGAAAATCATTCTGTCTAGAGAATACTAACCATTGAGTTTCATATGAAACATTGTCATTTTAGAAATGATCAGAACTCTTGATTCTGTGCAGTCTCAAAATACAGATTTGTTCATTCCTTTTTTGCCTTTTCCCTTATGAAGCAGGGAGATCTTACAGAAGTTTTAAAATATCTCATAATGTTTCTTTCATTTTGCTAGAAACGCTTCTGAAGTTTGCAGCAACTAAAATGCCAGTAAAGATGCTTGCTCATGATTATGCTTTAAATATTTCATAATTTGCATCTAAAATACATGGGGCAGTAGATGTCAAGCTAGAAAGAAGCCTGTATGTATTAGGTGTGCAATGGAAGGAAGTGTATCTGAATGTGTAACACAGTCATTGCAGATTGTGCACTCAGACAGAAATTTCCTATGGAAAGATGCTGTGATATGATTTCAGGAAGATGCAGCATTCTTTCTGTATCTTCTTTCTATTTCAAAGCAGTTATAAACAAAAGAAACCATCTTTTCCAATAGTAGTAAGTTTCCTAAATGCAGAAGTGCAGACATCACAGAAAAATACAGGAAAAAAGTTTGTTTAATAGTATCAACTTCTGTAAAATCCTGCAAAGACAGAAAAGTTCAGGTGTGGAGGTTCAGGACATAAAACAGATCTTTGCATATTTTCACATGGAAATATTTACATTCTAGATTTTTTGGTTTTTGGTTTTTTTTAATCTGTTTGCTAGATAAACATGTTACATAATTATCCATTTCTTCTTCAGACTGAAAAATACTTGTGATGACCAAGTAATGATGTTGCTCCTCTGAAGTGCAGTCTGACATTAATTAAGGAGTGAGTGAAACAGCATTTGCTCTTAAAATTATTGTCTCAAAAGGAAAGAAGGTCATTCTTTACAGGTTGCCTTCAACATAAAAGTAAAGGTGGATTAATAAAATACAAAATACAGAAAGAAGTGGAAACACAATGAATTGTCATTATAACTATCAAACCAGACTGTAGTGGTGTGTGTGGCTGCAAGATGGTATTTTTAAAAATTAATATAGTTTATTAATTCTGATATTCAGGACTCTTACTGCCAGACACAATTTTTAATAATAATGGTTTCTTTGCATGGCCATGAAAAACATTACATAGATGGTAAACAGAATCTAGAACACTTAAGAAATAACTAGCAATATACAACATTAAACCATTAGAACTGGAAAGAGGTTCTTGCTGTCAGTTACACTGCTTGCCCACAGAGGGACTCAAGGAGATCCTTTCTGCTTAAGGCAGAAAGCACTTTCATTCACTTAACTGTTTTACAGAGTTTTGCTAAGACACTTTTGAATACTTACTCACAAAATACAGTATCTCCAGATTCCCAGAGCTATCTTCAGTTTCCAGATGGCACCCAAACACTTGCAGGGAGTTCTGTTGGTGTCTTCTAGATCTTCCCAGGCTTTTGATAAGGTGCTGGGAGAGAGGCAGACAATCTCTGACCTGTTTCTGGTTCCTCTTGGACTCCAGATTTGGCAGGGAGCTTTGCAGAGTGGCAGGTAGGATGTCTTTTGGATGTGCACAATGCTGTGCTGGCTAAGTGGGCCTATCGCATGAAGGCACTTGATGTCTTTCCTTGACAAACTTGAGACACAGCAAGTTTCCAGGTACACAAGCCCAGAGCATTAGGGCTTGTTATTATGTAGCAGGCAGAATGTTGCAGAGCATGGCAGGATGCAAGGGCAGAAAGCAATGAGGCAGAAGCTCATTGAGGCAGAGCACATTGTCTTTGCCTGCTCATCTCTTTTTATTAATGCATCACGAGACTAATGTCTCTTTGGCGACAGATCATCCAATCAGAATGGCAGTTTGCCATCAACCATATAGGTAAACTCAGGGCATACTGTTACCATTTTAGGGCAGAACACAAACAAGTGTATAAACATAATATCCTCAGGTGTTTTAAAGTTTAGGAAAGAAGGAGACTCTGAGGCACCAGGGCTTTTGTTTTCCTTCCCCACCCTTGCTTCCCCTAACAACAGAATAAGGGGACATTTTCAGGCCTAATTTGGCTTATTTTGGCCTTCTGCGGCACAGATGTATGTTTATCTTTCCTGTTCCCTTTTAACATTACTCCTACCATGCAAAAATGCGTAGTACTGTGTCAAGTGTTGCTAAGCAGAGACTGCAAGAAATATTTTAAATACAGAGAAGTCACTCTTGAAACTGTCACATTTTTTATATGGCCACATGTTCCTGAAGTTTGCATTTTATTCTGCAAATTGATTTATCTAATAATTCATCATTTGTAGAAAATACACACTTACTTTACTTTCAAATGGTATAATCTGGAAATTAAATTTTGCTAGGAATTGCTTCCTTTTTCTTTGAGTACAAGAAGGTGTAAAATACTAAACTTCAGAATTTTTAATATAGGGAATGAAAATGGAGGTAAATGCGAAGTTATGCAATTCAGTTTATACTGATTCTTCTATATTTTCTTTCAAGTTTGTACATAAAACTTTGTAATTTTGCCTTCCTTCAGAGGACTTTCTTGTAAGTTGTTGCCCAACATATTCCTAAATCCTCAACAGATGGCTAAAACTGGTCCAATATGGACTACAATTTCCTAGGGACTGTCTAGCCCTGAACACCTATTTTTGCGCTCTTTCTGTGATTTGTCTCTGAAGAGTGTACACCTGGAAAGTAAAGCTACAAAATACCACAATTCTTAGAGGTATAGTTTGGAAGGACAAATAATCAGGTTCGCAAACAGTTAACCTGTGAGAGTTACATTAAACCTTGAAGATTGCATGAGCACACAACTGCCTAAGTGTATCATAAACATAAAGACTCTGTAAAGCTGATAATGACTTAGATCCCAGTCCTTAAATCTATGATTTCAGACAGCAGTCAAGGCCATTGTGTTTGGTTTCATGAGGAAAAAAAAACCAAACAAACAAAACAAGCAAACAAACAAAAAAAACTGAAAAAAAAAAAAAAAACCCAAACCAACCAACTAAAAAACCCAAACAAAACCCCAAACCAAACAAAAAAAACCCCTATCAAAACAGAACAAATTTCTAGGAAGAAACAGAAACAGAACAGATTTCTAGGATATCTTTCATCCTAACCAGGGTCTTTTTGTCTGGATTAGGTTTTGTTTGGCATCTTCCTGGCTCCGTAATACAAGAATTTCTATTGACCATATTATCATGGCCCAAATATAACAGAAAACCTGATAAAGAACTTTTGCAAATACCAATCTTAGCTTCATGCAGTTAAAAGGATGAAAAATTTGTGAGAGATTAGACAACTTACTTCTGGATCATCTTCAATGCAGGCATGGAAGTTCTGAAGCTATAGCTATAGCTATTTAGAAGTACTGAAGAAAATATAAAATATTTTGTCATCACTGGCTGGCATTTTCTGCCAGATTGATATTTTCTCTTGAAAACTTGAAGATTTTGTTTTATTCCCTATAGGTTTTTGTGCTTTTGTCTCTGAAAGAGGAAAACACATGGGAAGGATAATCTTGTATCATCAAAATATTCCTGTTCAGTCCTTTCTCTTATCCTACCTGCAAATAAAATGTCCTGCTATCACACATTGCATTTATACTGTTTCTGTATAGGGGCAGAATGATTACTGCTGCAGAGTACGCAGAGGAATATTTAAAAAGGAAGTGATACCCTCTCTGTTTAAATTACATCAGGGATTCCGTAACAGCTTGCTATAAATGGTTTGCTGTAATTTGAAATTGTATTTAGAAATGCAGAGATCTCAACTCAAAAAAAATTGCCCAGGGTAGAAGATTTTACAGATATACTAACTGATCATGGACATATTCTGAAATGCTCAGCTTGTATGTGAAGTTTTAAGCTTAATTTCTGTATTAGTCAAAGTCCTTGTCACCTTGAAAATTAAAAAAATAAACCATCTACTTGAAAAGGGAGATTTTTGTACAGCTATTTTCCAGAAACTTTTATCTGTGAAATACTAATGATCATGTAGATTACCATGCTGTTACTTCTAATGTAGCTGAAAATGTAGTTGGTTTTATAGCTCCTGACGATAACAACTAATCATGATGTCTCTGTCTTCCTTGTAGTCTACTGTGATTTTTAATGGCTCAATTATTACTTTGCTTCTTGGTCTACTGAAATTATAGAACATAATTTTTCTGAAACTCAGCAAATAGCCTTTGTTTCTCATACGCTGTGTATTGTTCTGCCTGAAAGAAAGTATTTCACTTCAGCCTTCTCAACTTTTTCTTGAGTATAGAAATCTATTTCTAAAATGTATTTTGAATACAGTAATAATACATCTATAACTTAGTTTTGGAAACTGCATTTCTCATCTTTAAAAACATTGTATTTCCCATCTCTACATCTGTACAAGCATAAAAACAAATTGGTTTCTTATGCCATCTGATATAATCAATATTCAATTTAAGTAGCTCCTGGTTTTACCTTAAGTGAGTTGAATTTGGCTTTAAGAGAATCTGGTTCAAAGCTTTATCCAAAATTGAAGTACAAGTATATTTGTAGACATCTTTTGCTTAAATAGCCTAAGTGAGGCACCACAGCTGAAAGCTGCAGTGCATCCAGTTCAGGGGAAAAGGGACAAAATTTGTGAAATCATAGCTAAATGAAATATTGTTTCCATTACCAAGAAGTCCTTAAAAGTCATAGTCTGTCATAATTTTTGCTTGGTACTTACATCCCATTACCTATAATCTCTTAGTTCTTTTAGGGATATAGTTTAGTGTTGACCATTCAGCGAGCCAAGGGTCGAGCTGGGTAATCTTTGAGGTCTCTTCCAAACACATGTATTTTGTATTCTCAAAAATACTCTTGCTTTCAAAGAACAGATTGAAAATCTGATTATAGATCAGCCTTTAGGAATTTGGTATTATATTAAAAAAAATTAAATGCTGACCTACTGTTTTTGGAGGAGGCAAAATTATGGAGATTTTTTTTTTTTTTAAATGACAACTTTCTGTACCTTAAATACCATTAGAAAGACAAAGATTGCACAGTTTGTCTAGTCATGGAATAACTTCTGGTTCATTATGTCACAGTGTTTGTTTTCTTTAAAGGGAATGTGGTAGAGGAGTTTGCTTTTTTTCCCATTTTCTTTTTCTGTAGAACACTCTACAGAAAAATACAAAATGTCTTCCAGATAAACCATATGATATTCTTCTTGGAGGGCTGTGTTTGCCACCAGGGAAAACCTTTCAACACCAAACTGTTTGTAGTACCATATGAAAATGCTTATATTTTCAGTGAAAGTAGAATTTTTTTAAAAATAGCGTATTTGACTTGAGCTATTAATTAAAAAAGTAGAAGTAGCACAGTTCTAACAAAACGTTAGCTCTACGATATGACAGCTGAGTTTAGTCTCAATTCACCTCATGGATTTTGTTCTGTGAAAGAGTGATCCTCAAATTTCCAGAAAGAACCTGAAAAAAATGTTGCTCTGGATTTTCGGAAGCTAGTGCTGAGACCACTCTTAGCCAAAATATGACCAAAAAAATGAATATGACCAGAGTGAAAAAAACCACATTCAATGAATTGTGTATTTGAGTATTGTCCACAACATCCTGATTGTGTGGATTCATCTTGAAAGCAGCAATAATTTGAATATAGTGGGTCACTGTTTTGTGCTCCCAAACATATTTTCTGTGTTACTTTTCTAACTACCTGCACAAAATTATTAACATTAATAGAAGAGATCAGGAATTTAGGTATCTAAAATTTGTAATCAAAGAATGTAGCCTTTGCCAAACCAGAAAATTTTCTTATGAATATGTAAATTTCATTTCATTTATTAAAGAATTCTTAATGTTCAGGATACTGGAGAAGGGGAAGAAAAAATAGAAGAGAAAAATGTCAGTTGAACTAAAGACAAAAGGCTCAGCATTGCATCATTCATGTGAGAAGTTCAGAATGCATCATGCTCAATTATAGACAAGATCTTAAAGCAGGTCCTCATTATAGAACCCCCTGAATGTTATTGCACTGAATATCTCCATTCTGCATAAATAATTCAATCTTCTGTGGTTGGAGGCACTGTGTGATGGACTCTATCCCTTTTCAGGAGCTGAAACAGTTCCTATGAAGTGAAAGTTATTGCTTCATGGTTTTGATTTGATCCAAAGAGTTTCAGTCATCAAGATCAAGACCTATCATACAATAAGTAAACTTCTGTGGAGGACAGCTCAGTACACTTTTGCAACCATACTAAAACAGACCAATCTGTATGTTTTTACCATACAGACATGAATAAAAAAGAAGGAAGCCTGAGTAAAGTTGGAGATCTGGAACACATAAACAGTTCATCAGCTGTACAAATGCCAAATGACATCTACGCTGCTAATTCTGGCACAGCTTTTTTCTGTAGTTTATCAGGATGGTGGACAAATTCTAGAACAAAATACATGAGTGACTGTATTGGTCAGTTTTCACAGAGAATGGAAAAGTTATGAAACCACACCGTCTTAAAATGTGATTCAGATAGTATATTCAACATTTTGGGTTTCTAATTTTTTTTTTTTTTTTTTTACTTCTTAGAATGAAAAGCTATATGCTGCTTTTCACAAACCTCTGTGTGTTCAGTGTGGGGACTTTGGGCTTTTTTGTTTGGTTTATTTGATTTTTTTTTTCTTTGTTTTGTTTTTGAGGGTTTGATCGTTGTTTTCTTTTTGTTTGGGGTTTATTTTGTTTTATATTTTGTTTCGATTCTAAAAAGAAAACAAAGTAGAAATTCTATCAATTGAAACAGAAACAACACTAAGGAAAAGTTTTGCTCTGTAAACCTACATGTTTCTGGCAACGTTTTATACAGGAAAAGTTGGATTCAAAATACATAAATGCAAATCCAAACATGAGCAAACTAAGCTGAACAGCTTATGGCCTTGCTAAAACTTATTTGAAGCTGGTACTGCAGTGTTATACTCTTTCCATTACTTGCTGTCTAGTCTTCAAAATCAGTCTGGAAAAAGAGTAACAACAGAATACACTTACATTTGTATTGGTTGACTTTGTTTTGCCTTTAATAAACTGAAGGACTCAATGGCCATGTCTTTATTCTAATGTGGTTGTGACTACAGAGAGTTCATTTTTATTAAGTGTACAAACATGTCTTGTATAAAATTGAAAAAAAAAAAAACTTTATAAAAAGATACAGAAAGTCTTAAAACACTGGAATTTGGGTTAAACTGTTTAATACAGGCATAGTGCCATTCATTTGATACTAGTTTTTTCTACGTACCATTACCATCCTCCTTTTGGATGACTAATGTCATCTTGTGGAAATTGCTAATATGGTCTTTATTACATTATCCATTATGACACTCTTCTCAGTCACAGACACTTCACTGATGTTTTTACTGCTATGACTAGTGACGTGTTCTTCACAGTTATGTTGCATGTTGCATTAAAATGAGCATAATCCAGACTGATCCTGGAATTGCAGATATTTTCTTAGTGTCTTCCTAAGAGAAGTACTCAAAATAAACTATCAGTGTCTTGCATTGTTACTGCAATTACAAAAAGAAAATGGTCAGATATATTTTCTTCTGTTCTTTGAGTTTAATCCCATTTCCTCACAGTGATATCAGAAACCTAAATTCTGTATTTTTTTGAAATCTGTTATCTGTCATAAAAACAGGAGTGTTTCTTCTGAAAACTAAGATTTCAAGAAGCAGCTGATCCAGCAGTTTATATGCAATGATTTTCTTGATGAAAATAAATACTTACATCTTTGCATTTTATATGATCTTTGTATTATCACTCTTTTAGTCATGTTATGAACTGAATTTGTCTTTGAATGTTTTAACATAAATTTTGTCACAGGGAAAAGTAGCTGCAAATTTATAGAATTATCCTTACCTTTCAGAACTATGAATACAATTAGAAAGAGGTAAAAGAGGACCAGAAGCATTTTCTGTAAACAATACTGTATTTTGATAGGCAAAGAAGTTGAAAATTATAAACTAGAAAACTAAAAAAAAAAATGTGAGCAATGAACTGTACTCCTTTCTTTGACTGCTTGCCTTGCATTTGTGTTTATAACTTCATATGCCTTCAACACATATGGTTATTTTGTATAAAATTATGCTGTCATGTCTCTCACTTTGCAACTCACTAACATACCTAAGAGTTGATGAAATTAGTCTGAAACTGTGTACTAAACCTTAATTAAATATTTACACCATATTAATTGCAGCACATGATTTTGAAGCGTTACCACTTAAATTGTCTCAAGGACAGTGTTTCAGGACTGTCTTGCTTATACATAGTGCACAGAACATAAATGCATCTCCATTTTTCCCCAAAATAGCAAAGATAAAGCTGGCTTTTATCCTCAATAACAATTATTCATATTTTAGAGGCTATTATGTCTCAAATCAACAGATAATCTTAGAGACATTGGAGAAAGACTAATGACAAAACCAGACTTATATTTGTCTTACAGTTTACAACCATATTCTACCTACAAACAATCTCACTTAGTACTAACACTCTTCAATGGCCAGCTACACATATGCTGTATTATCCATAATTTTGCAGATAATTGTGTTGCATTGATACACAAATTGGTGGTTTCCAACACTGCAGTTATTTTGACCCAATATTGCATTTACTCATATAGTTATCTAGACAAGTCAGCCTTTCATGCCAAGACCCCATTCTGACTGATGTCAACTACTTTTTTTTTTGACAAATTTTTTTTACTTTGACCTTTACCTGATTCTAATTAAGCAGTTTCTCATCTTATGAACAGATAATGTGCATATGAAGTCCACAAAGTAACCATTTTGTGGATATCTACCCTTGAATAGTTTTCATCACACTTCTGGTTCCTATTCGAGGCCTCAGCTGGTTTGGAGGGCTTACACTTCGATGGGACCTCCTGTTCACAGGTTCTTTGAAATTAGCAGGTCTTAGCATATGGGCAAAATGGATGGACTTTCTATTTTAGTTATTGGGGTTCTGGTTATCTCTTCAGAGTGTCAGACCCATAAAGAAATCACACAGAAAAAAGCAGGGACAGAACTTTAATTTCTGGTGATTCTTAAGAGTGGCACAGAGACCTCTAGAAATTTCAATATGGAAGCAGTTTTGAATTACAGATTCCTTATTAGTCCTTGTATTCATATTCTTCTGATAGTCTAACAGCCTGTCTAATTGGTGATGTTAAGCAAAATACTGCACAATGTAAAATAATAATAATTTTTTAAAAGGATACCAATCCTTTCTAGGTTAATTAAAAAAAAAAAAAAAAAAAAAAAGGGGGTTTACCTCCTTTTTTTTTGGGTTTTTTTTTTTTTTCTGTCTTTTTCCTCACCTGCTTTATTCGGTTCTGAAAGGGCAGGAACTTTGGAGGATTTCTATGCATTATACTTCTTAAAGGGAAAACTTAACTTTTTCCCTCCCTTGTTGAAATGCACTGATCTTGGTACCAATGTAGGCCTTAATAAAGTATAATACTACTACTTTTTACTTTCCATCTTCTGTAGTGTGATGTTATCTTCCTGATAACAAGTGTTCTAATTTCAGAGTAAGAGAGGCTGGCAGCATTTTGAACTCTCTTTTCACTTCACACCCTTAGAATTAGAAGCACAATGTGCAGCTAAGCTATACTATGCTTAGGTGAAACAAGGGACTACATTTTAGGTCTATGTTTGCTACCAACTTTAACAGAAACTGTTATTTTTTCCCCCATTCAGAGTTGCATTGTGTGCTTCTGAGCTCTTTCTATATGGATTTTGGTAGAAGTAGTTAAATTCATTAAAGTTCTTATGGTAGGATAACCAAGAGCAGAAAATCACCAGTTCTCTGTAAATATAAAGATGCTCTTGCACAATATAGATAAGCCTCATGAGAACTATGATTTTATATTCTTTTTGTTCTTTGATATGAGTGTTCATAACATATTTTAGATCAGCAGGTGAGTTTGTGGACAGCATAGAGGCTGACAGCAATCATGGTCAAGTTAACGTTTATATGTAAGAAAATCTAGAAACAACTAATTCAGTTGCAAGCTTAGGTATAGTTAACACTTTGTGTCTACGTTTTTGAAAAGTAAGTCATCCACTCAACATAAAAAGGCAAAATTAAGTGACTTGAATTTAACTGTTGTTACTGCATTGTAGCCAGGAAGTGCACTATGTATTTCCTGTGAATAATTTAAGAAAAATTCAGGCACATCTGTAATTAGTATTAATTCAGTCACCCTGAGTGGATACTTAGAATAATTTTTAAAATTATGTTTTCTAGACAACATGGAATGAAAAAAAATATGCTGTTTGACAAGACAGACTGTGTATAACAATTAGTTCAACTTGAACTCTTTTTAACATTTCTTTAGGGTTTCAGGCAAAAAAAGCACAAATGAAAATTGTTCAAATGTTAGTATTGCTCATTATGTAGCCTACGGAAAGGAGAGTTGTGAATAAAATTATTCCATGTAAACTCAAATTAAAGCAATTAGAGGGTGAAACTGATTAGGTATAGAGGGAACACTAAACCAAAATCTTCAGCAGCTTCTTGAAAACACAAATACATGCATGCATGCAGTTTCAATAGCTTTTTTATTTGTACATAACAGAAATGTTTCCATGTTTTTTATTGAGATTTGAAATTTTTATTCCATTCTGTTTTGCTTGTTGCCCGGTAGGTACTTTGAAATCTTAGGAAATATGGAATTTTGGAACTAAATTAAATATGTGAATGTAAACAGTGCAAACCCATTCAAACTTAGACTTCAGAATCCATTAAAAAATCGTGAATCACACAGAATCATACAGTATGATTGAGGCTGGAAAGGTGCTTCAGAGATCTTCTAATCTCATCCCCTTGCTTGAACAAGGTCACCAGGACAAGAGAAGACAGAGATGGTTTTGTCCAGTGGAGTCACCAAGGATAGAGACTCCACAGCCTCTCAGGGCATCAGTGCTCAGTCACCCTCATAGTATAAATAGGTTCCTGGTGTTTAGATGGAACATCCTGTGTTGAAGTTTGTCCTTATTGTCTCTTGTCCTGTCACAGTACTACTGAGAAGAGCCCAATGCAGCCTAGCCCACCACTCACCTGTTACACAACAGCACATTGCTGTCTCATGTTCAACCTGGTGTGCAGCAGGAATCTTAGGTCCTTTTCTGAAAAGCTGTTTTCCAGCTGAGTGTCCCCCAGCATATACTGATGCATGATTTTTTATTTTTTTTTAAACCCTGGGTTCAGGACTTTGCACTTCTCCCTGTTGAACTTCATAAGACTCTTGTCAGCTCTTTTTTCTATAGTGTTGGGATCCCTCTGGATGGTAATATGACCCTCTGGCATATCAACCACTCCTCCTGTTTTAGTGTCCCCTGCAAACTTCCTGTGGCTAGATGATGCCCTGTGTTCTGGTGAGTTCTTTGGGGACCAGGGAACACACTCACACATGTGTACCCCTCTCTGGGTACAGTTTCAATACAAATACAAAAATAATAAAGAGAAAGTTATACTGGAAACTACAATGCTTATAGCTTAGATGCTCCTCCTTTATTCTAGAATCTGTTACATACCTTTTTTCCCTACTGCTCACATGCATACTTGCAAGCCCTGTTTCCCCTGCATCTTATCTCTCAGTAACCTAGTGATTATAGGCCTGTTGTGACTTCTGATCAAAAACATACTAACTCTTCCCTCTTACACCCTGTTATGTAGATACTTAATAAAGACATTAAAGGGGACTGGGTGCAGTTTTCACTCCACCTCAGTGGCTGCTCAAACAATACATGTCTATGAAGATCTTAAGTTTCAAAGGTCTCACTGAAATCTGCTGCTCTTCTGTCATCCACAGGCCAGTCATTTCATCATTGAAGACTATCGAGTTTGTCAAGCATGACTTCCTTTAGGTGAAGCTGTACTGACCACTCCAGATTATTTTCTTGTCCTTAATAAATCTGGAAGTTATTTCCAGGATTAGCTGTACAAATACCTTCCTAGGGATCAAGGTGAGACTGACTGGGATGCATCTGCCTGGATCCTTCTTCCCCTTTGTGAAGATAGGAGTAGCATTTGCTTCCATTCAGTCTTCAGTCACTTGTCTCTTCAAATAGAGTGACAGATTTTCAGAGATCTCTAAACAAATTCTGGTACTTTGCTCATTAGGACATCTCAGTAAGTATGCAGTAACATGTAAAATAAAACTCACAAGTAAATTTCAAAACAGAGAGACACCAAAGCATGATAAATAAGTTTTATTCCAAAATACTCAATTTTTAAGACAAAAAACTTTAAGAAGTTAGTTTTCAATTTCTGAAGTTGTAACTTTTTTGTTGTTGTTTTCCTGTGCATGATTAACCAAGCATAGAAGATAGACTTGGGAGATAGATAGGAGGGGAAAAAGCTTAGCGATTTTTACCAATGTATTCAGTAATACATGCACATTACTTTGGTATGGACATTAACTTGAAAAGTGAAACCTTTTGTCCACTGCGAGTAAAGAGATTTTTGTGTTTGTGTGTTAGTAAAACAGTATCCAAGGCTGATAGAGATGAAATAGAAAAATACAATAAGATCCATTTTAATTCATATTTTTAACACTCAACATGCTGGGTTTACAAATTTATATATGAGCAGATTTGTTTATTTGAGAAATACAGCAGTTAGATAACGTTATATTTTGAATTTGTGGTGTAACAGTGGTATTCTTTGATGTGCTTTGCACCTATGTCCTTCTGTCATGATTTATGTCTTTGTCTAATAAAAAATGTATATGACTCAAGCTGTTGATGCAGTTGGCATCTGTTTCAGATTCATTTTTACTGACAGCAAGCTGCTGCTGGCGAGCACTCAGCCTTTTTATCATCAAAAATACAGAGACTGGCATTCCTGCCATTGGTCTTTATTCTACACTAGAGTTGTTCATTAGACATACTGCACTAAAATCTGTGATGGATGACAAGCATTATAGAATACGCATTTTAAGTTTTCTAATTATAATTTTTAAACAATGCTGAAATTTATTGAGTAGTTATCATAGCAAGTGTAATAATGCTAAATAGCCCTTGGCAATGTCTAAGTTTTTAATCCCATTTCAAAGATTATAGAATATCTATGCATATCTACATAGATATGTCAGAATATTTATCTGTTGTTTATTGTGAGACAGAATAGTTTAGAAGAAACAAAGTATTTGACTGGTAGTAGTATGACTCATTTCTCTTTAGATGTACTATATTCTCATGCCTCAGCACTGAAGAGAGTGTGTGCTTGTGTGCACATGTACATCAATGTGCACATAGACCATCCACACATATACACTTGTCATTGCTTAGGGTTCAGCAACAAAATGAAGAACTTTCTGGAATAATCCATTGTTTAAGGAGTAATATTTTTCCCAATTCCTGAACAGCATGAATTAGGATAGTGGAGGTTTTTAGGGGAGATTGCTAAGAATATTTAAAAAAATCTATCTCCTCTCTATGCTTTATAATGTTAATGCCATTTTGCATCTATTAAAATTGTGGTCATTCATATTTGCCTTTCTACTCTTCACATAGGCATCATGCTTGTTTTCCCATATACCTAGAGACATTTCCTTTGTAATGAACCCCTATATTTTTTGTAGTTTGCCTCTAAAGAGTCATTTAGTGTTGTCTGAGGAAATAATAGAAAATTAGTAATAGTGTATTTGAGTCAGTATATGGAGGTGAAAAGTATGTATTTATGTTCTAAAAGCTATTACACATAGCTTATATCTTGTTCTCCCACTCTTCCTGTGGAACTTGTTTCCTTAGACAATCTATGCTGTAGACATAGATTATGTCCTATACAGTGATTGTTCCAGGAAGAGAAAGAATAATAATAAAATTAAATAATAACGATAAATTAATAACAGCTTTCAGTGTAAGATTTTAGTGTAATCTTACCAACTGTTACAATAGATTTTGCAAAACCATCTGATTTTTTTTGGCATGAGACATTTTCTACGAGTTCAGATATTTCAGTTCTCTTGGCAACACAGATTTGATTTCGGTATAAAATGTTGAAATAGAAACTGCAAACTGGTGCAGCACTAGAGAACAGTTCAACAACCTGTTCACAGTCTGCAGATTTATTATTAGTCATCAGAGAAAACAGCAGAATCCTGTCTGAGTGCCATAATTACAGGGTAGTCTGCATTTTTCGAAGAACATGGAGTTAGCTCCAGTGAATTACTATTGGAATCACAGGCCTATCTTTGCAGGAAGTAGTGCTTGTCTACCGGATTGGCTGATCCTTTAATATGTCTTGCTATGTGCTTCAATGAGTCAGGGCTATTTCATGTCTTGCCTCCTGTTTTGTCTTATTTGTCTTAGAAAGTAATTTATTTAATTGGCATTCCCCTGCTTGGTTCAGACTACCTTGCCATCCAAAATTATTTGCTTCTGACCTGGCTTCTGTTAACTGTTTCATGTACTCAGCAAATATCTGCTTGTACATATTTGCACCCTTATATCTCTCATTGGAAATGCATAATGACTATTGTAGAGAAAAAAAAACTTTATCAAATCACTCTTGACACCACTATGGCCTCAAAGCATCCTCAGGACAGAATTTGTCAGCCTGTGTTGTGAGCACAGGGCTCATGATGGGTTCAGGGAGGTACCATGCACTACACCTTTCTACAGTGAGGGGGGAAGGTATGCTAGAAAACCCTAAAGGCAGAATGAGTAACCTGAATTGGTTATGTGGGGAGTGTGATGCTCTTTTTGTTCCATACGCCTATCACCAAGAATAAGAGGAAAAGAAATATAAAAAATGGGAAGAGACAATTTCCCACTTAAAGTAATTAAAAGGTAACAGTCAGTTATTTGTCAGTATAAATACCTAGAAAAGATCAGTGATTTTAGTGATAGTTCTTAAAGTCATGGTATCAATGAAACAAGGTTAATTTATGCTTACTGACTGATCATCATTTGAGAAAGTGAAAAATGGGAAAATAAATGTTGTTAACTTGTATTAAAAAGAATACGTAATGTCAAAAATTAATAGATTCTGTTGTTTTCGTAAATATTTTGAAAGACTTCTGTTGCATAGTTGCCTCTGGGTGTGTTGAAAATATTCAGAGAGGTTACAAGACCACCTCTGCTATTGTTCTTCTAATCCATAACAGATTAGCTCCTTTTTTTTTGTGGATGAAACACTTTTTCAGCACAATGAACTGCATTTCAAAAGAATTGTTTTAAAAAACATAGCCTTCTAATTTTAGGAAATGGTTTCAGGCTGTAAATTCTTAGTGAGTGGAAGTACCTCCCTGCAGTTCCTGATAAGATGTCTTAGAGGCAGGAATGAAGATACTCTACCATCAGTGTTTTCTAAATAGCTGCACACTTAGCATGCTAGCAATACTTCTGCATATTCACAGTGTCATCCCATTCTGAGGTACCTGATTTAACACACTAGCAGTTCTCAAGAGTTGAAGACTATTCTTTCTTCTAAATATAGAGCATTTCAGTAATCAGATCTTTGTAGGGGAAGAAATTAGTAATTGTCATGCAGAGAGATTCAAAAGAATCAGAAAAAAAGACTGTAAATGGTAATCTCTGGGTGCTGTACAGTGCTGCACAGGAATGCAAAAATCTGTAAACAAAGGCTTAGAAGTAACCAGGAAGGATAAAAATGACAAAGCATAATTTGTTTCTCAGATGTGAGGTCAGAATTACTGAAAGTGTGACTATTATGGGTTGCTATGGGAACTGTGGAAAAGAAAGGATTTGGGAACGGCACGAGTAGGATGGGCAGATGTTGAGGTGATGTTTGCTCACATCATTGCATTATTGTAAGCAGTATGTCAATTCTGAATTCTTACTGACTCTGAATTCTTACTGACTCAAACAACTTGTTGCTTATGATACTTTCTATACTGTCAAAGTTTTAAGTACCTAGTATTGTGTGAGCATTAGAGATTGAGCAAGCTGTGGTGTTCCTGCATCATTGTGTAGACATCAATTTGCTGCCGCAATCTGAAAGAGAGATGACGTTCTTCACAGTCTTTCACTGAAGCATTTTCTTTTTTAGACTCTACATACTATTAATACTGACCACCTGATGTGGAGTCTGGAAATGTAAGCTCTCTGGTTAAGAGATTTTCATCACCTTAAAAAAAATGGATTCTCATATCCTACTATGCGTGTTTTAATCAAATCAGAACATGAATGTTTTGCAACAGGAAAGCAGTTTCACTTCCACGTCTTACTGCTATTAAAAAAACCAAATAACCAAGCCAAAAAAAGTTACATTCTCTGCATTTAGTCCTACCACATGCTTTATATGTTGGAAATTATTTTATTAGATCAAACCTTTCAAAATATTCAGGAAATTAAGAACTTAATTTATATATGTTAGTTGGGCTTTGATCTAAGATTCTTAATCCTGTTGAAGCTTGAATGTTTGTACATGAGACTAAGGAACTCTACAGCAGGTGACTCTTGCACCCATTGAATTTTGGAGTCCCTGTTGTGTAGCATGTAACTCAGCAGGGACTTCCTTCTTGCATTAGGATTGTGTGTCTAGTTCAAGCCAGTTGTAGCCCGTTTTACCTGCTTATATTCTTTATTGAATCTGACTGAGTACTTTACACATGCTTACAGCCTCACAAGACTGAATCTTGTTATTTTATAGAATTAGAATGGTTTGGGTTGGCAGAGACCCAAAGACCATCTAGTTCCAGCCCCCTGCCATAGGTTGGGAACAACTTCTGCTATACCAGGTTACGCAAAGCTCCATCCAACCTGGTCTTGAATACTTATAGGGAGAGGGCATTCACAGCTTCTTTGTGCACAACTTATTTCAGTGCTTCACCACCCTCACAGTGAAAAAAATCTTGTTTACCTCTAATCTAAATCTACACTTTTCCATTTTAAGCAATTACTCCTTGTCCTATCTCTACATGCACATGTAAGAAATCTCTTTGCAGCTTTCTTGTAGGCCCCCTTTAGGTGATATATATATATATATATATAAACATGGATATTCAGTGAAGCTGCTTTTATTGCAGTGTCTTATCAAATGGAGTTAAGCTAGTTTAGAATGTGAGCCTCCTTATTCATTTCTTTCCAGGGAAACAAAGTTTGTAGCAGAAGAGGCTACTCCTATTTTTGGATGCATCGTTTTCCCAGGCTTATTGATTTGTCTAAAATTATTCTTCCTATTTCAATTATGATAGGCAAAAACATCATGGCAAACAGAAACAATTATTTTTCAAAGCAACCCACTGTTCACTGTGCTCTGCTTTCTATGTGAGACATTACAGCTGGAGAGGGTGATTGTAGGACAACCATAGAAAAGAGATTTCCTGTGGGTTGGATGTTATAATACTGAATTAACCAATACAGTTTCTAAGTGGTATCTTTCAGTGGTTTATATGAGTGTACAAATAAAATTTGAGGACATACTTTCTTCAATCAAAAATCTTCCTAAGAAAGAATTTTTAGAAAGACTATGTGATGGTCAGCTCATCCTCCCACAGTTTCATGCCAGAGTCCACTATAGTATACCTTCCACTCTTCCTAGAACCAGTGACACATATGCACCAAAAATCATAACCTTTTTACAAGTGAAAGTGTATGAAAGGAAAAGATGAAAATGTAAATGATGCTTGTTTTGTGTCTGCATTTCATGGGAAGCAATGTATGCTAATGTGAAAGTAAGTGACAAAACGATGGTGAGTACTGCTACCAGTTTAGATAAACCCATATTTTAAGGGAAAAAGACGTGTTCCCTCAGGCTTTTCTGTATTTATTTTTCCTCCTGTTTGTACTCCTACTGTTCTGTATTTAGCAAAAGTTGTTACATTTTTTGGTATATTTGAAAAGTGTCAAGGAAACAACACGCAGAGTTTTATCAAGGTTTTATTAGATCCTCTTCAACATGAGAATCACAGATCTGTTAAAGCACCAACAGGATATCATTGCATTGTGACCACTCATAACATGTTTAGAAATCGGTACCTTTGGGTCATCTAATAATTTCCTGTAGTCAGCAGATCAAACTAACAAATTTAAGAAATTGGTGACCTTCAAGTAGAAACATTCATAACTGAATTAAGAATGGATTTTTATTTTTTGTGCTAGTATTAAAAAGAGAAAGAAAAAGGATGATAGCTTAATTTCAATAAAGAAAATAACAAAGCAAAAAAAAACAGAACAAAAAAACACTGCCAAAATCCCAACCGCTAAACACATCAAAATTTGCATCTTTGTTGAAACAAGGACAGATTAAATTAGTTTTTATTTCATTTTTAAATGTAATTCATTCAGAAAAGGAAGCATGAATTTTCTGCTGTAAAATTGTAACTGCCCCCAAACAGAAAATTTTGCAGTTTGTTTAAAATCATTAAAGACATGCTTTCAACAAGCTATTTTGTATTTTTCTTGAGATATTTTCAAAATTTTTCTTCAGTATTTTTTCCTACCCAGCTAAAATGGTTTGTTGTATTATGTTCAAATTAACAGATTGTTTTGCTTGCTTTAGAAACTTGAAATTTGGGGAAATTGTGATTTCCCCCAAATCCTTCATCACAGATGGACATCTAGTTATATCACATAGTTTTGTGTTAACTAGAGTTAAAGAGTTGTTAAGATAGGTCAAAATTATGCAAGAAGTAATAATCTAATAATTTTTTTTCCTAATTGTATAATTGCAGTTTAAATTTCTGGTGTTGCAGTAATGCTCAATTTTCAGCCAGGATCGCCACAGATAGCTGACAAGTCATGTGCCATGTTCTAAGCTGTTAAAAACCAGAAACTTCTCAAAGTCTTGTGTATGTGGTGAATAAATGCTTATCTCTCTAAAAGGAGAGATTAGTTTGACTACACAGTACTTACTGTTAGAAGTAAGCTGAACCTATGTGTCGTTAAAGATACATGTCCTGGCTTCCCATGGTTCCTTTCCTTCCATTGGGGAGGGGGTGGGGGGAGGGGAGAAAAGTGCAGGGAGAAGACAAGAGGCTTGGAGACACCCATCTTGAGGGTCCAAGACTTGCCTAGACTTGTTCCTCTCAAATAAGGGAAAGCAAGCTCTTGACTTCACCTAATATGGTCAGGTTTGGCAAAGTGCCATTCTGATAGGTAAATTTGAGTGGCCAAAGGAGCCTTTACATTCAGGCAAAACAATAAATAGGCCCTGCCACATGCATGCTTTTACTTTTACTTTTGCGTTGCCTGCTCTGCCCTGCCACATTATGCTTTGCTTTGCCTGAAATAACATCCAAGATACCACAGAATTCCCTTCAAGTTTTGAGTACATTCTGATACTATTTTGTGAGCAAATATTCAAACCTCTCTAAGAAATTCTGTAACTGGATTCTACTGTGTCTCAAGTCCCCTGGTGCGCAAGAGGTATACCTGAAACTAAGAACCTTTTTCCAGTTTTAAGTTTAATGTTTGCGTTTGCTAGTTATTTCTTCGAATGTTCTAGTTTTGCCTTTTCCCTGTGTGTATAAGTATCCAAACTGTGCATTTTGAACATTGTAAACAGGTTTTCTGGCAAGCTTTAACATTAATAAACAGTTTTCATAGTTATTAACAATCTTAACCTGGATATCAGGGGAAGGGATGTTTATCTTCCATCAAAGAACCAAATGCACTCTGAACACAAAAGTTTCCTCACTGTATGCACCATCAAAGTTTTAGTTTTGCAGTTATAAATAGAGAGGATCACAGAGTCATAGAAATTGTTGGTTCAAAAAGATTTCTAAGATCATTGAGTCCAACCATTCACTGAACACGCTCATGACAATTAAACTGTATCCTGAAGTGTCATATCTGCATATTTCCTGAACACTTTCAGGTACAGTGACTTCTCCTCTGTCTAACATTCCAGTGCCTGACATTCTGATGTGTGGAGATTATTATTTCAATTCAGTGTCTAAGCTGAAATGAAGAAAACCCCACAATTAAAATGTTAATGATCTGTAAAACTATTGATTTTAAGGTTTCTCAAATAAGAAATATTTTATATTCTTTAATAAAATATCCATTTCAAATAATTCTATTTGGCTTTAAAAAGGAATTACTAAAATTATTAATAAAGTGTTCCTTATTGATTAATAATTAACTAGTATTATTAATAAATATTAATAAAACATTTAAAGATTTTGGTAGCTTCATTTAGAGGCATCTACATTTATTTATTTTCAGAAATATCCTGAATCATCCAGGATCTTAATGAGTCAGTGGAGATTGCTTCCATGTATGAGACTATACTGTAATTAGCTTATTTTCAAAATTTAAGCTATGGTGACAATCTCCAGAATTCTCTATGACTGAACCTTCTTCAAAAAGACCACATGGTTAGTAAGAGGAATGAACCCTGCTTTTTATGAAAATGTACTTAGCATTAACATTCAGAAGTATGTTTTATATTTAATGCAATCTTATATTTATCATAAAAAAACATAGGATTATTTTGATTGGAAGGATTGAGTCCAAACATCAATCTCTCACCACCATGGTCATGAAATCATGTCCCAAACTACAGATATCCAAATAACAAATTACTCACTAGAAGGCAAGAGAATCACATTGGAAAGAATTAAATTTTGCTACTTTGTGATGGACAGACAAATCTGTCATTCCTTTATGAGATGCTCTGAATACATTCTGTCAGTTTGATCTGGTTGCTGAGAGACTCAGTCATATTTGTCGAGCTGAAAAGACAACTCCTAGATATAGTGCTGTTTCTAGCTACAGGTTTTTCCTCTATAGTCGATAACATAAAAAGATTAAATTGCTCCCTTTGTTTTATGGGAAGGCTATGTAGTGACACTACGATGAGGGAGGGAGGCTTGTGTTTCTTCATGATATACAGTTGTGAAGCTCAAATAATCTGTCAGATCACTGAACAGAATGTTAGGGCAGTCTATTCTGTGATAGCAAAAGGCATATATGAGCTTCTGTGTTTCAAAAGGTAGAGATATCGTAAGTCTCAAAATACTTCTCATATAATAATAAATCTTAATAATAAACATGCCAGTGAGTGTTCAGAGGATGTCATAGAGTCAAAAAACACATTTCAGTGTTAAACAGCACCTCAGCACCGAATGTACATAAATCAGAAAAGAAAGGAAATGAAAACCCCCAGACATTCAAATAATTTACATGCCTTTGTCCTCTGGAGGAAACCCAAATACAGATGTTATCCAAATTAACTTACAAAATTGATGTTCATCTGTATTTAATAAGGAACAATTTCTCATGGAAATATCATGGTTTGATTTTATTTGAATGATTAAACCACTGATTTTTGTGGTAAAAATTTGAGTTATCTGTCTCAAATTCAGTAGATAGGTATTATTTCATATATGACTTCATAGAATATTTTGTAATACTGAATAATAAGAAATTTTGGAAAGCAATTGACAAGAAATGGCATAGCCTATATGCATTCTACAAAATCCCTGTATAGCAACATAGAAATTAGGTTATTTTGACCTACTAGCATACAAAAACCTTAAGCAAGAAGGAAGACTGGCTATTGTAGATTGCAATAGTTTTTCACCTACAATGTCCTTAGTATGCAAAAGTCACAAAACCTATATCTCATGGTCAAATGAAAATAGAGGTTCTGGCTGTAAGCTGTCCTCACTGAAGGCAATGCAGAAATGTTGAGAGAGATTTCCAGCATAACAGGAGAGTAGTTTAACATTATTGTGGATATAAAATGGAATTTGACCTGAAAGAAATAATATCTGCTCAGATTGATTTCTGAATAAACTTTTCTCTCTCTCTTTTGTGTTTACAATATGGAAATAGTAATTTGGGAAGAGGCTTGGGGGGTTTTTTTGACAGTTAAGAATTTATGTTATAAAAATTAAATGTGTTTACAGAGGAAGTGTCATTCTCGCAAGTGGGAATTAATTATGTTTTAATACTGTGTAAAACACATTCACTATTAATACAAAAAATATGGAACAATTTATACTTTAAAAAATTACTCCTAAAAAGCTTTTAAAATGAAATTTAATGGTTTTTTTTCCTCTAATCTGTAGCAAAGTAATTGTAAGATCTCAAATGTGGTCTCACATTTTTGCTGATGCCTGTTAGCATGGGTGTAGTTGCTGTCATTCTGAAGGCATGCTGTACTTAACTCTGTACCTAAACATCTCATTCTCCTTCAAGAAAGTTTTAATTTATTCATTCTTTTCTCTTGACGTTTTATTCTTCATTTCTGATAGGCTTTGGTAGAAGACTGTAATAACAGCTTTGGCTTTGAAAGTAAGACCTTTTAAGCATTCTATGCCCTTTATATGCATTTAAATTTTTATTGTTAATCAATGTGCAATGTTGTAAATTATAGCAGTTCCCTATAGTTGTTGAAAAATTACACTTAAAAATACAGTGGAAACGTTACTTGAAGAATCTTAAGCGCTGCAGTACTGAAGACTGGAAATTGGAAGAGGATCTTATTAAACGAAAAAAGGCTCACATATTTTAATCAGTAGTAAATGGACTTTGACTTGGTGAAAACTTGTACAGGTATGATGTTTGTTCTTACACTAGATTTACAGATGCTTAGCCCTGAAAACTGAAACCCTTGTGATACAGACAGACTGACTGTTCTGTTTAGAATCATAGAATGGTTTAGGTTGGAAGATACCTCAAAGATCATCCAGTTCCAACCCCCCTGCCATAGGCAGGGACACCTCCCACTAGAACAGGTCGCTAAAGGCCCCATCCAGCCTGGCCTTGAACACCTCAAGGGAGAGGGCAGCCACAACCTCCTTGGGCAACCTGTTCCAGTGTTTCATCACCCTCACTGTAAAGAACCTCCTCCTAACATCCCATTTAAATCTCCCCCCTGCCAGTTTAAACCCATTACCCCTCATCCTGTCATTACAAGACTTTGTGAATAGTCCCTCCCCAGCCTTCCTATAGGCCCCCTTCAGATACTGGAAGGCTACTATAAGGTCCCCTCAAAGCCTTCTCTTCTTCAGGCTGAAAAACCCCAACTCTCTCAGCCTGTCCTCATAGCAGAGGTGCTCCAGCCCTTTGATAATCTGCGTGGCCCTCCTCTGGACTCTCTCCAAACAGTTCTACATCCTTCTTGTGCTGGGGGCTCCTGAACTGCACACCATGTGAAAGGAAGGAGGAGGAAGCACTCAAGACCTGGCTAATAAATTATTAATAAATCCTCTATAAAGCTGTGTTAACATAGCCTGTCAGTTTTGAAACAAAACCTAAAGATGGAAAATAGAAATTATGTATTCTTTTTAAAAAATGCTTTCCATTTTACCTTTGGTTTCCACTTGTGGTAGGATCCAAGAAAATTAATATGTTTTTCAGAAAATTCTGGGTTTTGGGGTTTTTTTTAAGAGATAAAGAAAAAAGTGATGTCATTCTTTAAAGACTAGGGACAGCTTTTATTTTTGAAAATAAGTTTGTAACAAATATGCTAAGAGTTCACAGTGAAAATTTTGTAAAGTAAGAATGTATTTGAAGTAAATCTGTTAACAAAAACCATTTGCTTTTTCATACAAATTATAACTATATTGGTAGCTAAATTTTGATAACAATTTCA
The DNA here is from genome assembly GCA_013396835.1 of Psilopogon haemacephalus. NCBI lineage: Eukaryota > Metazoa > Chordata > Aves > Piciformes > Megalaimidae > Psilopogon > Psilopogon haemacephalus. Next base: position 58,615 of record VWZI01002989.1, on the reverse strand, counting down.
TCTTAATTTTTTTAGCTCTTAAAAAATAGTATTTTTCAGCTGTATCTTGTATAGCAAACAATGACAGCAGAATAATGTGGTTCACTTTGTTTCAATGAGTGTATTTGAAATTTTCAAATAACATCCATTTCCATGTTTTGACCAGCTGCAGTGCTAAAACCCTTCTGAAAATTGAATCATTTATTTAGCGACTTAGTGATTTAGCTTTTGAATCAGTTTTTGTTGAGAATTATGGGCTGATTGTAGTTGTGGATCCCAGGTGAAATGGAGCCATTTAGTACCACCTCAAAAGCCTTGGTCTGTGCAGGTTGCTTGGTCTAACACCATGTGCAAATTGCACTGTTTGTCTATACTGTTCCCTCATGGCAACTCTTATCACGCTTGCCAAATCAAGTGCCAGGTAGTATTTTCTGAATTAGCTTTTTCCTCATGGATGAAAAAGAGGGGGGAAAAAAGTCCCCAGAAACGTTTGCCAGCATTTAAAGCTCCTGTCAAAGCCCAGAACTTTTAAGCCCAGACGCTTAAAAGTCATTATGCATTTTAACACTGATTTTGCAAACCACTGAATAGTAAATTCACTGAAGAATACTGGTGTGATCAGTGTAGGCACAACATAGGTGTGTATGAAATTTTTTTTTATTCTAATGTTAAGTCTTGTAAGAAGCAATATTATCTCATATCTTTATTGAAAAAAATGCTTAAATAGATAACATACACCTGCACGTCACAAAATTGCCAAATTTTAATAAGGGTGTATCTGTGCTCTGTTATAAATCTGATGAAAATGATGAAATATATTGCTCTGCAGTAAGAGGAAGATAAGAAAAATTATAATCACACTGATACTGTAATACATTTTTAAATTAACATTTCTGTAATTCCAAAATTAATAGAAGCTGGAAAATGTATGCAGTATCATATTTTCCAATTAAGAAGCAAATAGTCTTCAAGTAACGAAAAACCAGGTTAGTGACATCCAAGTTATCTCAGCCAAGTAATTTCTGTGATAAAGTATTTTTTAAAGGGAACTTCTTCAAATCTAAGAAATATTATTAAAAATAACTTCAATTTAAACAAGGCTATAGATAGATACTCCAGAAGAGAATAATAATAAAAATACAATCATAAACTGCAAGTAAATAACAGAATAGTGTCACTTCTAATAAAACCTTAGCGACCTACAGATGTACTTTTACCTTATAGTTTATATCCCAAGGTCAGAAAAGTGGAGTACTTCACCCTACATTCCAGAAGTGGTCTCTCATTTACAGTAGAGCAACTCAAAGTGACTTTTAAGGAGGTAAAGGGCTTAGTTCTCATTTACACTCAGTGAAATATCCCAACTTTTTCTGTTACTCAGTTATCCTATAAAGCATATATAGTCTAGAAATTAAAAATCTCATGTTGATTGGATTACTCTTTTTTGCAGTAAAGGGAAATCAAAGGGACATAATGGTAAAACAAACAAACAGGTATTTCCTTTTTTCTCTTTTTATTTTATTTTTTTCTTAATATATGTAAACATGGAAAGTGGTTTGTTTATTCAAATTATCCTTTGATATAGATAATGAGACTTCTAATAAATTGATTAGGTTCACATTGTAGAGACATGGTTCAGTTTTGATTAACTTAAATATGAAAGGCTCTGGATTGTTTGCTAAAAGGTCAAAAGAGGGAGTGGTTTCCTAGCTCACTGGATCATAGTTAACAAAGTTGCATTTCCTGTGGTGCATAGATTAAGCATACCATCCTTTCTGTGGCAAACCCCTGCCATTTAATGTCAGGATCTCAATTTCACATTACACAGAGAAGAAACAGAGTGATCTGTGGCCACTGCTGATAAATTTCCTACATCAGACAAATCCAGTGCTGAGTTTACATTGTATGCCCTGCAGCTCTTCAGTTTTTAGTTTTTAGTTTGGTTGGGGTTTTTTGTTTGGCTGGGTTGGGTTGGGTTTTGTGGTGGGTGTGTGTTTTTTGGGTATGGTTAGATATTCCCAATGTCAAACTTTGCTAGTCAAATGCATTCTGACAAAATTATGATTTTTTGTTGTGGAAGATGGTAGATACATGCAAACTCTTATTTATACGACATAAAAACATAAAGCAAATCATATTGCAACTACTAATGCTTCTTTGGGATGTGATTATATATAGAAGGTTACCCCTGGTCTTGTTGTCAGAGAGTAGAGCCTTGTAATTGGTTGTTTTTTTAACATGCCTTACTCAGATTGGCTGAAATCAAAATAAAATAAACTGAAGAGAGTACTGGTCAGTAATTCCTACTAGTTATTAAAAACTTTTCCATGACAGGAATACTGAATATAATTCATAGGCAATCTAAATTCAATTATTTATTATATTCAGGGGAAAATGTTCTTTTGGGCTTTGATATAGTTAGAATGAGACTTCTGTAGCAATTGTATCTGTTGAGCTACTAGTAGAATTTGTAAAAAGATAGTCCTTGTTTTTCTTTACATTATTGAAAGGTTGGGAATATATGTGGATACAGACATGATTATATGTCAAACATAAAATACTGAAGGCATCTGCAGTGCAGCTGACCCACAATAAAAAGTACAGATAGAAGTGACAGACTGCTGTTTTGTGGATGTTTTGGTTTACATTCTAATAGCGATTTCCCCATGATTTTCTCTTGCATGAGTGCAAAACAGATTGTTCCTATAAAAAGATTATGACCTGGGAACAAGCTTTGTTATTCATATTATTTAGCAAAGTATATTTAAAACCTCTGAAACCCTTTTGATTTTCATGTTGTTTCAACATGCAATTAAAAAAATGCTAACCTTTCAAGTTTAGGTTTCACAGTGAGGCTAGAATAGTAACTTTCAATTCCTTTACATAATAATTTCAGTAAACAAAAGGCCAAAGGTATCCAACTATAGTATCATCAGAAAACAGAAGATATTCCATATCTTCTTTTCCACTAGAAAATGGCAAGAAAACGAGATGAAGAATAGGTTCTAATCCCTCAAAATATGGAAAATAAGATTTATCTTCTTACAAATAAGCACTAATTTATCTTATTACAAATAAGCAGTACATCACCCTGAGAATGTCTTTAATCCAATTTAAAGTAGAGGTAATCTTAACATGTAAATAATTTTTTCGTTAATCATAAACACAGACTTTTGCACTCTGCACTTACAGAACAGCTAAGACAAATGAATGTCTCCCCTACGCAGTTGTAACGGAGATAGGGTTTTCTTTAATATAATTTAAAATTTTTTATAGGATGAGCTAAAGAAGAGTGAGAAATGTTGTTATTCAGATAAAAAATAACTGTGTTGGCTCAGAAGTGTAAATCATACAGTTTGAAACTTCCCTATAATGTACATTGCTGCTGTGTCAAAAGTTGTCTTTCTAGTATTGCTGAAATTTTTAAGACAAATATTCAAATACTGACAAAATAGTTAAAACTTCCATTTAATTTACATAAATCACTATTTAATGTAAATATTTGGACTTGACTTATGAAACATCACTTTCACTTTAGTTGGTTTCAGAAGTTTACCCATTTCTGAATGTTTTGTAATTGTAATTCTTTTTCCCCCCTTTAACCTTTTGGACCATCTGAATCTCATTCATAAGATATATCCTCCATCATTTGTCATTGCAACATGCCTTTTAAAACTGAGTTAGGTACAATGCTGGAACTTTGTCTTGATAACTTAATAAATGCAGAAAAAAAAAAGGGAAATTTAACTCTTGATGACCACTTCAAGACATCTTTGAAATTTTTGTCACATGTTCACAATTAAACTATAACACATGACAGTAATCATATCTATTTTATTTTATTTCCAAGGAAAAAAAGCAAAACAAAACAAAACCCATGCTTTTCTTTCAAGATCTGTGGGACCTAAAAGCCAAAAATAAAAAAAGGTCTAAATGAACTGTCACAGTAACATCAGAAATTAGTTTCCTGATACGATAGAAGGTTCTCTACAGAGAATACTGTCATAGTATACAATGGGGAACAAAATGGTTGATGAAATTAATTTTGATACCTTATAGAATCACACAATCAGAAAGCAGTCAAAACCCAAAGTAAATATAATATTGGTATCATGGAATATCACTGAGTAGTTTGTTACCAATGCAAAATAATAATAATATTTTATTGTTGGTTTACACTGCCAATACTATAAACACAGTAAAATAATTTGAAAAAGCCACTTCGCTCCTGTTATTTTCTTCAGCTGAAACACAATGAAAAGTGATAATATTTATCTATACAGAGGTATAGAAAACCTGGGTGGTAACAAGTGTTTTAATTCTTTGGATGAAGAAAGAAAGAGGAACTGTTACATAAAAACAATAGTAAATAAGACTTTTCAAACAATTTTTTTTTTTTACACTTCTGATATTGTCTTTCAATCTGAATATTATGAGTAGTAATAGGATCATATTAAAATAATTATAACCTCATACCTTTTAGAATGCAAACTTGAAAAGATACTGGGAAAACTTACAGCATTATTTCTCCAGTAAATGGGGAATTTGTCATGTTCATGAAATACAGTCACTTTTGGAATATAGTATCTTTTAAATTATTTCCTTCTACTACCAGTTAGTATTTCTGCTGGACTTTGTGGGTTTTTGTTGGTTTNGGTGGGTTTTGTGACAAGCCTTTATAGATTCTTTAGTATCACTTTATTACAGACTAGAGGGACATAACAGCCCTTGTATTTTTAGGGAGCAGTGTAGATCTGACAATAAATTTCCCTTTCCACTGCTGTAAATACAAATACATTCTGTGTGCCATACACAGACAATCTATGAAGTATGCTTAGAATGAAAAAAAGTAAAGGTCTAGCCTTTATTTGGCTGTAATTTATGTTATTTACACAAGACAGTGATTATTTATTTAAGGTGTTGAATCTGGCCCTTGAACAAAAAACAGATTTTGATGTTGTGTTAAATGAGGAGTATGTGCATTCAGCCCACTAGATGTGCTACTTATTTGTACTGTGAGAAAAAAAGATATTTAGAGTCTATTTAGAGTATGTTCCGTAATTTCTAGTTTTTGTGTATTGTCTCATTTGCATCTTATCTCCATGAAAAATTCTGTTGTTAGAGTTTGCCTCTTATTTCATATATTTTGTGTAGTTTCAAAATAAAAGCAGTCATTGAAAGAAATTGTATAATATTCATGTTGTGTACTTTTAACTTGGTTATTAAAAGCATGGGGGAAAATGTGTCAAATTATTGCAATTTCCCTTTGTGCATTTTCTTTTCCAGAAGGCTCAAACCGATCATGCATATGTTAAAATTAGCCTAGGGCCTACGAATTTTGGCAGAGAAATTGTTAGAGCAGTATTGCACAACCACCTGCACTTTCCTGTTGTGAATTTTATTCCGATTTCTAAAAATATGCTTGCCATTAGCTGCGATTTAAGAGCTATCTGTGTATTTTCAGTGCATGCTGGAAGTCTGAGAGAGGACAGCTAAAGAGAAGGAGCAGTGATTATGACCTCCTTGTTGAGAGTGACTCTTTTCATCTATGCAAAGTACATTCTGCAAACAAGGGAGCTGTGCTGCCTTGGTGTATTCTGTATAAATTATATTTGAAGTAATAGGAAGGAAATTCTGGATAAAATTAACAAAGTATAGACACACCTAAAACTCATATAATGACACGTACTGAAAAGCTAGTTAGTGAAATGTAGGGTAAGGAAATCACATCATGAAATAGTTTTCCTCTAAAAAGGAGTTCTACAGTAATTTGAAATTAATAATACATTTTGTAGGTTGTAAGTCTGACTTTGCAAGCAATTTTTCATTTTACAAATTGTGGTTAAAATGAGTCTTGTAGAAATTCAGTGAAGCTTAGTAATAAAGGAAAGTAAGCAACTTTCAATGATGTAGTATTTGATTTCTCATTGTTTTTGTTGAGTGCGCTGTTATCTATCAGTCTTCTTCACATTCTAAATCATGCTATAATCTTAGATTATATTAGCAAGTGAGTACCTGACCAATAACTATTTTACTAAGATGTCATAAGAATTTGGAATAGCACATATAAAAGGAATTTTTTTAATTTTCAGAAAGCCCTGGTATCTCCTTAGTTTCCAATGTGCTTGTGTACCACTCTGTGATGTCAATCTTTTTCTGTACATATTCATGTTGTTTTTGCCTAAGCTGCTGTGGCAAAGAATGGCAGAGTAGTGCTGTAATAGATAGGAAGCTTCTCATTTTGGTTTTGGATTCATTTTCCTGAGAAGGCATTGCAGGATTAGTAGCTCTACATGGCTTCAGTGTACCTTCGTGATGCAAATTAGACAGGTTGCAAGCTTGAGCAAAAGTCTCACTAAGGGCTTTGGCTATGCCCTGAGATAAATTATCAAATTTAGGCTGAAAATATCTCTGAAAATAGGTCAGAGGCTTTCAGTGTGTGAATGAAGCTGGACTAGGGGCAATACCTTGCTGTTGTGGTTAATGCTACAGGCAAGATACCTTAACTGAAATGCTCAAAATGTCTGTCTACATTTAATAGGTTACTTAAGTGCTACATAATCCTGACATAAGTACACTAGTTGCTGAATTTTCACAATTTTGTCTTACTGAGGAGCAGTCACCTGTTGTAAAAACTCACAGAGATGGATTAGCAGCTGACAAATCCAAGTGCTGTGTTATGGGGCATTTGAACATTTGCAGTATTGCTTGTCATACGTCTTCCTGATAATACTGTGTGAACTAGACTAGAAACGCCAACGCCTCTAACATTGTCTTTTTCTAAGCATTTCTGAAAATGCTTTCAGAGCAAGGGAGCATCCACACTGGAACAGGCTGCCCAGGGAGGTTGTGGATGCTCTGCTCTCTCCCTGAAGGTGTTCAAGACTAGGTTGGATGAGGCCTTGACCAACCTCCTAGTGGGAGGTGTCCCTGCCTATGGTAGGGGGTTCTAACTAGATGATCTTTGAGGTCCCTTTCAACCTAAACCATTTTATGTTTCTATGATTATTTCCTGTCTACAAAAAAGTGTTCATCCAAAGCAGGGCTGGGGGGCAGGGGGGAAGTAATAACAAGCCACCAGCTTTTAATCAACAGTCAACCAAAAGGTAAGCCTAAGGGATCCATAGAGTACCAAAACCAAATTATGGATTTCTTTTTACAACAATCAGTTCAAGTTCATTACAAATACACATAATCTTATGAATTAATGAAATCCAAATGAATGATTCCCAAGGCCTAGTTTTCCATGTCCTTTCTCTCACCTCTCTTTACACAGGGTAGAATCCATGCCCTTAAGACGTATGCCAGAATTCCCTAATAGGTATGAAACTGCTGCACCTTCATAGGAATTTGTTCTGTACCTTTACATAGGTAGTTGTTTGTATATTGAAATTAATGGGGGGTGGGGAGGAATGACTACTCAGGGTAAAATCTGACCTCTAGGTATATGTTTTTCTTGAAGTAGCACATGCATATGAGTTTTCACAGAATTCTCCAGTATTAGAATATTGAAAATACTGGAATTTAGTAGATGTCTTCAGGTCATGTGGTCAAACTATTATGCTAAACAAAATCAAGGGTGTGACAGGCATTTCTGAATTTTATCAAATATCTTGACTTTAAACATGGTATTTAGAACTAGTGTGGAATAACTTTTTTTAGTAAATATGTTCTTTCCTGACAGTTTATTTCTCTGATAAAGTTGTGATGGAAGGGGTTATGATTAATTAATGTTAGATATTTTCCCAAAATTAATATTGTTTATTAATTTATATATCCTAACTTTTCCACCCCTGACTATTAATTTTTAATAATAAACAGGTTAGATCATAACAGTTATGGAACAAATCACATAAATGATATCTAGATCTAGAATTAATTAACTAATTAATGAATTAACACTGAAAGAGATTTCATGCAGTCAATAGTGCCTCTTGGCCACTAGATGGACTCAGGACCCCTTTCTACTTAAGGCAGAAGCTAGGTAAATGCAAAGCTTAAGGTTTTTGCTCACAAATATTATTTCTCCCATCTTATGGGGTTAGTAATGAATTGAGACATCATCCAGAACACTTGCAGTGTTCTGTTGCCTTTCTGGCTGTTGCTGCCACTGGCTGGCTGCTGCTAGCTGATGCTGTGGCTGCTGAGACTTCTGATTCACCCTAGGCTCCATGGGCTGCTGGAGCATGGAGGGCAGGCAGATGTTTTCTGACCTGGTCCTGGCTTTTTGATGATCTGCATGCCTTCAGGCTTGCTTGTCTTCAGGAGATGCAGGCAGACGTCTTGCAATGTATTGCAGCAGATGTGTATCATGCTGGCTGTAGTATGCAGCTAATTGTATGAAGGCTAATTGTATGAAGGCTATTCAAGTTGCTCCTGGAAAAACTCAAAATGGTTCCATAGCTTATGTTGCTATGAAGCAATAAGGCAATACAGGCATGGATACAAGGGCAAAGCACAGAATAATAGCAAAAGCACAGCAAAGCACATTGTGTTACCTGATTATCTGTTTTTATATCACTGCCTGAGATTGATTGGACCTTTGGACAACTTTAGCTTATCCAATAGAATGGCAGTAAGCCAAGTTATGACCATATTTGCGTAAAGCCATAAGTTTGCTATTCCTATATAGGGAGAGACCATAGGCCCAGCACAGGATTAGCACAAGGCAAGCATGTACACCTTGTTTACCACAGGATACAAGCAGGAGAAAAACAAGCTGGGTAAGCCAGAATGCTCAGACTCCAGGTCTTTTATCCTTTTTCTCACAGTTGCCTCTTCCCTAAAACAGAGGGAAGGCAGAAAAACATGCCTGGGCAAGCCAGCACATGTATAGGCCTATTTTGACCCTTCAGATCTACCACCACAAAAGTGCCATGCTGTTTTATCATTATTATTATTTTCTTGCAGCTAGTTTTTTTTTTTTAAGTATTTTTAAGGGCATGAAATGAGTCAACCTTTTTCTTCAGTAACACATCATGAATTAACATTTGTGAGTGTTTACTAAACTAAAAGGTTATAGGCAGTTATATTTGAATACTAGTATAACAAGCCAAAGTTAAATCAACTGCAAATTATTAATTTTGTTTTCCTTATTATATATATTTTTAAAATTTCTTCTCATGAACATTATATTAAATATCTCCAGTTAAATTCACTCTAGTGTGAAGCTAGAGTAAGAAGGAGTTTTGCTTGATCAAGGTTTTATTGACTTCAGAATTATGAATAGTTAGAAAAGAAAGGGAGAAGCAATCATGCAAAATGGTGATGAAGCAATTTTCTTGCAAACATTTATGTGCTGAAAATCAGAAAAGAATTGTTGACTGTGATGTGAACTGTCTGCCCATGTTTTTACTTGTAAATGATGCCAACAGGCTTAAGCAGGTTTAGTGAATGCAGAATGAGCTTGGTTCTTCATTTAAGCTCTAGATATATGGTTTTTTCCAATACCAGTAAAGACAACAGTTTTTCCAACACCTGGTCAAAGTGGGAGGAAGCATGCCCATGAAACAGAGAGGGGCAAGTCTGAATTTTTCTCTTACTTTTCTCTAAAACATCAGAAGAGTTTGGTGTCATGTTGATGCTGACTGTGGAAATACTCAAAATTTTTAAAAAATTATATTGCTAGAAAACAGATTCCCACCCAGTTCTCACTTCTATGGAGAATAATATATCTCTGAATATTATAATGTGGTAAAGAGACAGTTCCATCCTTACACAGGAATATATTCTCAAATCATATTATTTTTCTGTATTGGAGCTATATTAACATATGCTAGTTATCTATCTCCCACAAAAGAAAACATAATAAATATGCAACTTGTTATTGCACTTTAGCAATGAACCTTGGTCTCAGCTATCTTTCATAAGTTATGCATTTTAAATATTTAATTTTGTTTTAGATGCACTGAATACATTGCATGTAATTTATTCACCACCACCCCCCACCCAGCTAAGATAGCAAAAAGAACTTCCTGAGTGTTTTATGACAGAAAGTAGTCAGCACTATCTGATTTCTCTATATTAATTTTGAGTTAGATCAGAGAAAATAATCTCTAAGCATCAATGCAGATGATAAGAGTGATGCAACAGTATATTATTGATGCATGCAGTAACTTTGTTCTGCAAATGTTTAAGAATAAAACAGCACAACCTTCCCATCACAGTAAAATGCATGTCTCTTCTTAACTGACTACAAGAGTGCATCTGGTATTTATCCTATAGAATTTCCGTATATTACCCACAATACATTGTTCCAGTAAGTCCTTTGAGGGCCAGGGAACACACTCACACATGGGTTCCCTCATCTAGGTACAGTTTCAACACTTTATTATAGCTTAAACACTAAAACCATAAGGAGAAAGGTATACTGGAAACCACAATACTTAAAGCTCAGATAGTAAAACCATAGAAAGCTATATGACAAGGAATAATAAGTAACTCTGTTGATCAAAGAGCAGGTTATACTCACCCTATCCAACTGACCAGAAAAACTCCTGAGCTGCATAGATCACAGGGCTGGCTGGCACCTGTCCTCTCAAGGCAGGCGTTCCCACTGAGAACTGCACCATCATGATGTTCCTAGCTGGTGCTCCAACCCAGCCACCTAGACATTCAGCATATCTGGGTTCAGAGTTCTGTAACATATGTCCAGGATGCCCCAGAAGCCCGAAAACAGGAGAATGGAGCCCCTCATTTATTCTATAATCTGTTACAATTCATCTCTCCCTACTGCTCATGCACATACCTGCAAGCCCTGCTTCCCCCGGATTTTACCTCTCAGTAACCTAGTAATTATCAGTCTGTTGTAACTTGTGGTCAAAAGCATACCAACTCTTCCCTCCTACACCCATATACATGTTTACATTAATCATGACAAGTTGCCACCTCTTCTATTACCTTTGACATTTGTTTTCAGACCATGACAGTGTCTAGTCCTGTAATTGTTGTCTCAGTCCTGCTGCTTCTTGGAAGCTCAAGATGCAAGGTCTATGCTGCCATGGTATCTCCTCTGTGATCTCAACCCTCTAAACTTCTCCTGAATATGACCTCATCTCCCTCTATTTTTTTTTTTTCCCACTATTTTTCTGCATGCAAAAGCTCAGAAATCTTAAACATATCAGGCAGTTCCATCTTTCTTTCATCTGGGCTCATGTACAGAATCATAGAATCATTTCGGTTGTGAAGGACTTTTAAGAGGATTGAGTGCAACCAGTATCTATCTCTACCAAGTCTGGTGCTAAATCGCATTCCTTAGCAGAATGTCTATGTGTCTTTTAACCACCTCCAGGGATAGTGATTCAACGACATCCCTGGGGAGTCTATTCAAGAATTTCAGAACTCTTTTAATGAAGAGGTTTCTTCTAATGTTCAATGTAAACCTCCTCTGGTGCAACTTCAGGCTGTTTTCTGTGGTTCTGTCACTTATTACTAGGGAGAAGAATCTGATCCCCCCAACTTGCTACAGAGAACAAGAAAGTCTTTACCCAGCCTCCTTTTCTCCAAACTAAACAACCCCCGTTGCCTCAGCCACTGCTCACATGATCTGTTCTCCAGACTAGAAACTATACTGTTGCTGTATCTTTGTACAGCAGTGAGGATTCTCAGAGATCGATTTGGTTTTGAGCAGCATCCTATTTTACAGAACCTTTCTTTCTGAAGTTAGATTTCACTATCTGCATTAGGATATGCATCTTAGTTCTAAGAGATCTTATTTGTGAGTTGCTGTTGTTTTTTTAAAATTTATTTTCAATTTAAAAGCTTAAGCACCACTCACTTACTAACATTCTGTAGGCAGTAGAGTGTATTTTCCTTTGTTCATACCTTCCTGTATTTTTAATGACACATTATGTATCACATATTGATCCAGATGTCTCTTCTCCTGCCTCCCATTTAGTTTATTTTCCCTGACCTCTATTATCTTGGCCTTTCAGTGAAAATAAAGGAATCAGTAAGACTTAGATCATAGACATATACAAAATATTAGTTTTTAGAGGAGATAAGATATTTCAAATGCTACAAAATGAAACACTATCTCTTATCAGGGCTACTTTAAAATCTATAGGCAAAGTGTTATTTTCACTCAGTGAGAACGGTCTATAGGATGTAGGATTTTCATTCCTACATCCTACATTCCATTAAATTAATGTATGTAGGATTTTCAGTCCTACATACAACATTCCATTAAAATTAAATATTTTGTCACCTTATTTGGCCTCAAAGTTGTGCTTAATTGAATCCTTTGTTATCTTTTAGAAAGACTGTTTAAAATGGATTTGTAATACTGTATTGATGTCTGTGATGACCTTACAATAGTAACCCTTAAAAAAAAAAAAAAAAAAGGTAATT
>VWZI01002989.1:30005-43272 GCA_013396835.1 Psilopogon haemacephalus | reverse complement strand
CTGCCTAGTAATTGTTTTTACTTTTCCTGGCCCAAATAAATAAATCCTAGAAGAGAGTCTTTAATTTCATCCTTTAACACTCCTCACTGTTCAACACAGTTTAGAACAATGCCAAATCTCCCCTGGGTCTCTGCTACTGTTTTTGCTTCATTCATAGAAAGTTAAATAGCCCTGGCATGTGGGACTGGTGGTTAAAGCGTACATCTCAGGGTCCTTCCTTTAGCATCTCAAATGAGTGGCAGCACAAAAAAACAAGACTAGCAAAATGTACTTACAGATTTAATACTGGCTAATATTTTGATGAAGAGAGAAAAATTTTGAGCATACTGAATGTTGTGAATTACAAAGGAAAAATGCTTCTTTTTTTTTTTTTTTTGTTCAAGTTGATTATCATTAATCAGTGACTATACTGCTTTTGCAACTGCCTTGTGCTCTGGTTCCCAGTATGATAGCACTGACAACATAAATAGCTGTGGCTGGTGAAATTAGCAAGATTGCAGAGTGTGGCTGGTGCATCATACTGCTTCTCCTCTATTTAAATGACTGAGTGACAGAATTTGTTTCCTGTCTGTTTCTTAAGATACTTTCTAATTATAAAAGCGAGTATGTTAGGGGATATTTTTCCTGTCTGGTTTTCATCATGGGCCTTTAAATATCCCAATAACCCACAATGATTTTCTGGAGTTGACAACCTATGCATTCCTTACAGAGTGTATCAGCTGGGATTTAATGGTTATACTGACTAGCATGGGTTTATTTGTTCATTTGTATCTTATTGTGGAATTCTGAGTGAAATCTCAGCTTTTGAGAACAGGAAAGATTCAATTTTCTGTCAACTTAATTATATGTATTAATGCTTGTTGAAAGAACTAAAAGTTCTAGTACAACTAGCTAACATCTAAATTATGGTCTGTATTTGAAACAGAAGGGTATTAATGTGAGATACTATTTTTCAAAATTAATATTGTTTATTAATTTTTATATTCAGAGCTCTTGCCACCCTGACCACTATCTTTTAATAATAATTAGGTTCTCTTGAAATGGTCATGGAAACATTATACAGATGATAATGTAGGATCTAGAACATTTAAGAAATAACTAGCAAAATTAGAAATATTTAAACCCAATTGAACTGGAAGAGAAGGCTCTTGTGGTCAATACATCACTTGCAGTTAATTATACGACTTGTCCACTAGATGGACTCAAGGAGCTCCTTTCTTCTTATGGCAAAAGGCAATTGGTGAATTACAACAGGTTTTAAGTATTTACTCACAAAATATTATTTCCCAACTCAGGTGGTAGCTACAGCTTCAACAATACCCAGACACTTGCATAGGGTTTTGTTGGTGCCTTGTCAACTGCTGGGGCTTCTGATTCTTCCCATATTTCACAGGCTGATGGGAAAAGGAGTTAGATAATCTCTGACCTGGTCCTGCTTTCTCTGGACAATCTGTGTGTCCCTTCCAGGGCTCCTTGTCTTGGCAGGTGTAAGCAGGATGTCTTGCAATGTGCAGTCTCAGTATGATGTCACGCTGGCTATGCAGACCTATTGCATGGAGGCATTTATGCCTATTCCTGATGAACTCAAGGAAGGCAGTTTCCAGACAAAAAACCCCAGCACACAGGGCTTGTTACTTTGTGGCAGAACTAGCTTATAGCTTAGCATAGCATAATGCTGCAGAAGGTAATGGCAGAATCACTGCCAGAAGCAGAGAATAATGGCAGCTGGCAGCAGCAAGAAGCAAGCACAAATACAATTTCAGTGCAAGTTGTGTTACTTGCTCATCTCTTTTTATCAATACAGCCCAAGACTAATGAGCCTTTGGACTTAAATTAGCCAATCAGAACGGCAGTCAGCTCAGCTTAACAATATTGGGTGAAGCCATAGGTTTGCTCTAACCAAATTTGGGAAAACATAGACCTTGCACAAGGCAGGCACAAGCCAAGTGTATGTACTTTGATTACCACAGGATGTAAACAGGAGCAAAACAAGTCTGGGCAAGCCAGAGTCCTTAGACTCAGTGGCTCCACATTCTTCATTCTCTTTTCTGTGGTTGCTTTTCCCCACAACAGAAGGAGGGAGATCAGAAAACATGTTTGGGCAAGCCAGGACATGTATAAGCCTATTTCGGCCTATTCAGGCCTAACATGACAGTATTCATCTCTAAAGTGTGTATCATAGCTGGATTATTAATTTCACAATCCTTACAGATACATGGAGATTTGCATACCATCAATGTGGGGAAGTATGAGCTTGGATGAATTAGTAATTGCTGAATGGATTAGATATGAAAATTTATTCTGTTGGCACCTCTAAAAATCACTTAATGACAGGCTGACTCAGCAACGCCAGCATTGAACTTTAAAGAACTGTAAAACCAGTACTCAGTGGCACAGTAAAGATAATGCAATAGTGAGATTAAAACAGTAAAATCTGAGCAATTATTAATAATGAACATCTGCATTTTTAATTAATTTACTGAAACAACAATTTCTTTAAAAAAAATAGACATGATAGCTGCAAATAACATTTTGGAATATCCTTTAATAAACACATTCCAGTCTACTTCATAAAAATAGAGATCCTGAGATAGTAAAGGATAGGGTAAAATTATTTTATATTTTTTTAAACTACACATTACTTGATTGCCTACTGAATGTTTTTTAGTGGGGAGAAGATAGTAGCAAAAGCTACTAGTACTTTTTAAAAAATTAAGTATTTGGGGGTGTTATGGCTCTTGACTGCTTTACTGTCTTGCCTAGGGAAAGATGCTGGGACATAGAAAACCAATAGCCACAAGAAAGTCTGCATGTGCTCAAAGTGATGAATAAGCACAGTTCTGAGTATTGGTTAACTGGTCAGCAGAATCACACTGCAGTGTGCATTTCTGAATAAAGGTGTTTTCCAGACTACAAATAAATATTTTTTAGATGGCAAAGATTTCATTCCAACCTGTCATTCTTGATTTAATTCACACTAACATCTTTTTTTTGCTGTGACTGTCATCTCAGACAATCAGATTTTCAACAGCACTTCCCAGTCACAGGAGTTAACTGTTTTTCATGGATCACTCTGTTGGCAGTGGATTTATATACACAGCACAAATGTTACTGAAATTGAAATACAAAAACCTAGTACACTGATAAAATTGAAAAATGAAACACCAGTATCACAAACGCTACTAAAAGTGAAATATAAGCAAGTGATATCAACCAAAAAGACATTAGAAATACAGCTTTAGTGTACCCAGAGATTATTCACTATGTTATTCTTCAATGACCTCTTAAAATGTTTGCATTGTTTTATGTTATTTGAGTTTTTTGTCTCTTTGTTTTTTAATTATTATTTCAGCTAGCAGTAATTTCTGTCTTGCAGCTTGTATGGTAAATTGTTGCAACATCTGGCTTTAAAGAATCCCAATTCAGTCAGGTTTCTTTTAGTTATAATGTTTTTCAGGGAATGCAAAAGCAATGCAATAAAATACTTCTAATAACTTTGTTTACCTTTGAAAAAATGGTATTATGAAGAATTATAAAGAGATGAAAGAATAAAGCAATGCAAATTAAGCACTTCCTTTTGCTGGCAGTAGTTTATGGCATGAAGCCTGCTTTGAGTGTTCTCTGTATCTAAATGTATATTTTGCTTTACATATTACAAAGCATGAGATTACATTTAGTTTCTGATGTCTAAACACTATTGTATTTGTTTTTAAATCTATTTTCTAGTTCTATCAGCAGGACTGCAGTTTTCAAAATGGGAAATTGTTTGAGGATCTTTAACTGCAGTTATTTTCACCATTTGACAAAGTACTATGATTTTGGGAGGATATTTTTGTAAATTTTACATAACCCTGTAAATATATGTATGTATGTAGGTAGGTATGTATGTATGCATGGGCATTGAAATTTATACTGCCCAAACTCTGCCAAATCTGATCTAGGTAGGCACCTCAACTTGAAAGAGAAATTCAGGATCCTGTCCTCAGACACTGCCTACTCTTATAACACTTTTAGTTATCTATCTTCTGTATTTGGATGAAACATCTAAACTTGCATGTGCTTAGAAACTCAGAAAATGGGCACCACCTCCCACATTTACTCCAATATAGAAACTGAGTAGGAAGAGACACAGACATCACCTAAATCTCCAGTCTCTTAAGCATACTCAGACTATATTTAACACACTGGTAATACTAAGTTCAGTTTAAAAAAAATAAACAAACAAAAAAACCCCCCCAAAAAACAAACAAAAAACCTCCAACCAACAATGAAACAGAGGTGTGCATTCTCATTCATGCTGTCTTGCATATCTCNTTTTTTTTTTTTTTTTTTTTTTTTTTAAGAGGAAAGCCTGAGATTTTAGGTCTTTCTTAGAATTACTTGGCTTAGACTGTAGGAGATGGTTCATGCCAATAAAAACACTCTTCTTTGCTGGCATTAGTAATAAGATTCTGACTGCAGAATATGAGAGTCTGAGACCATGAACTAACCACTGCTACCAATTTGTCCTTTCCCTTCTGCAGGACTACCTGAAATACTTATCTGTAACCTCTAGGATTATTGCAGCTCACAGTGTAAAATTTTCAGTAAATGACAAGTTTTGTTTTAACTTAAAATAGCTCACTTGATAACCTGTGATGATTTTGGAGCTGATAGTCACTTCAGATGTCCCTGCATTGAGAGTGGACACACTGTTAAGAGCAGAAAGGCTTTACTACAAATACAGTAAGAATCAAAGACAGCCATACCCGTCTATTTTCAAATAACAGAGAAAGGTTCTCAAGTATTTTGTGTTTCACAAGTTGTTGAGCAGGCATAAGTATTTCCTAAAATATGACCAAAGGAAGACAGAGAAACAAAGATCTGGTCATGGCAGGCTGGGATTAATTTCCTGTGTCATGTAATTCTGAGAGGCAAGCTATCAGTGACATTGTACTCTCAGTACTGGGGATACAAATCTAGTACCAAGAGTGCCTTCTAATTTTGCTGTGAATGAACAAGAAAGATTTGCTTAATTATTTCCAAAATGTGGAGGAACACTTAAGATACATTACATCAAAGGACACCCTGAATGGTGTTTCCACCCTCCCAGACCCACCCATTAAATTCAGTGGTAGCTTTCTTATTCACTATAAATGCAGTTAGCTTGGATTCAAAAAAATATACTTTTAATTGACTGACCACTCCAATTAAGAAAAAAACACCTAGTAAGCATGAGTTGATTTGTTTTATAAATAAGTGCTGAAGATTACTGTTTGTAACAGAGAGAACATCTGTAAAATATGTGGAAGGTTTATTGAAGAGTTTAAAGGACTTTAGCTGAGGAATTCTTAACCAGTCAGAAATACATGGAAGTCACATGAAATACAGAAGAGTTAATTCTCTATACTGCTAATTCTGTGCTTTTTATTTATATATTCTGTATATGTGTATATATTATATGGATTTAAGTTCATCCTCTTTACATTGAACATAATTGCAAGCATTCACAAATCCTTTAGACAGTGTTTCTTGTGTATTAACAAGGCATTTTTTGTATGTATGTTGCCTAGCATTAATTTACAATTTGGAAAAGATCTTTCATGTGAACTCTGGAAGGGACTGTGTGTAATATACAGTCACTGGAATAAAGTATGGTGAGGTGACTTTGTCAGTAGGAGTTAGCTTTCAACATAGTTTTGAGACTTTATTCCTCTCTTGTCAGCATTGCCCTTAGAGAATCAACTCTGGCGACATTTATTTTCTTTACTTTCTACTCTCAGGAGCTTTCCTGGTGACACAGGGAAATTATCTTTTTCCCACAGTAAGTGGGAAAAAGATACTGTCCTAGGCTTTGTGGCTTTTAAACTATTTTATTGTAGTGCTTGGTGTATAAACAGATGCAAAACATGCTGTAAATCAAATAGGAGCAGTCTAGAAGCATACCTAAAATATCTCCAGTTACCTAAACACCTGGGAGTGTTTAATTCTATTTTACATATTTTTGTAGCATGGCAATGAAAAGCATATTTATTTAAATATATCTCTAGAATTAGTATATGTATAAGCAAAATATTTCATAATGACTTTATAATTTACAAAAGACTTTTAAAATCCATCCATAGTATCTACATGTCATATTCACAGAACATACTCCTCTTCTCTGCAAATTAAAGGGCTGAGAATATGGACACTTAGAGCCTGATTCAGTTAAAATTATCCCCTGCAGCAGTGGGTGGGTATCAGTTCTCCACAGCTGAGAATGATTTTCCTAATTGTGCTGTACTCAGCAGCTGCAAAATTCCTGAGAATGCATCTTACTGCTCTTTCAGGAGCAGCCTGGGTTTGCCCTGCCTGGCACATACAGTTTGACCCATCATCTCTCTTATACCCATCCTGATGTTAGTTGCTGGAGATTCTCAGTTTCTGCAAGTCTTCTGGCATTTTTGTTTCTTTTGAAGAAAATTGTGGAGACTAAAAGAAACGCAATAAGAATCACCTCCTTACTGACTGATAAATCCCTTTAGAACGACTCAATGAACCTTTAAATAATGTATATTCTGTAGCTGTCTCTGTATTTATAATTTTCTGAAACATTGCCACCTAGTGGCTTTTTACACATGGAGCTGATTTCATGATACTAAATCCTTACTTCATGATCTTCATGACCTTCAATAGCCAAAAGTGATACTCTATAGATATATTTGAAAGAGAAATAAGAAAAAAAAATAGAAAGTGAAAAACCCAACAACAACAAACAAAAAAAAAAAACCCACTTCCTTAAAGCTGGCTTTATTTCAAGTAAAATGCTATTTAAGTTTTCAATTAAATATTAAGCAGACATTTAAAAGCACTAAAGCTAAACCTGTACTCATATAAGGTTACCCATCTGTTTTCTGAAAAGACCCTGACGATAGAAACTTTTAAATAGGTCTGACATACTCATCTGATGACTTGGAATAACAACATTGCATTACCTCCTCATGGGCAAATTTTAAAATATCAACTTCTTGGTGCTGATGATTCACAGATATGTTTAAAACATGATTAAATAATTGGTTACTCTTATTTCAAAGAAAATGATCATTTTTCCAGGAGTTTTGACTCATCTGCTCCAATTAATTTAAAATTGTATGAACTGAAAATGCTATTGTTAATCACAGTAAAGAAAATTGACTCATTTTAACAAATACAATTAGTTCTGATGAACATTAGTATCAGAAGTGATAACACTATCTTATTGGACATGCATTTAAATATAGATATAAATGAGATAATCACTGCACAGCTTTTGTCTTGTGCATATTTATGCACATTTAACATGCCCAAGTGTGCATATACTTCTAAGCTCATGCACATATATACATTATTTATGCTCACATGAAATGTGAATACTCAATACAGTAATTACAATATTAATAATTGTCTATTAAAATTTCATTCTTTTAGATACTAAAAGATGTATTCCCCATTCCTATAATAATTCTGCCCATGACAGCCTTTGCAAAGCTCATTCAAGAATCAATGCCAAGAAGGCTTGGACTGGTTAGAAATGAAAAGGAAAATAAAACTTTGAATGTAAATGTGGAAGAATGTATGGCTTGCTCAGATCTCAGCTATACTTTAAATGTATAAAAAGGATGAATAGCAGGTCTGACACAGAAATATCAGTAATACAGAATTGGTAGCATGTTGTTTGATGGTTGTGGACTGCTTTCTTCATTGGCATCCATCCATCTCTCTCTCTCTCTCTCTCTCTCTCACTCTCTCTCTCTCTCTCTCTCTCTATCTCTCTATCTATCTATCACAGAATCACAGAATGTCAGGGACTGGAAGGGACCTTGAAAGATAATCTAGTCCAGCCCCCTGCCAGAACAGGATCACCTATACCAGATCACACACGAACATGTCCAGGCAGGTTTCGAATATCTCCAGGGTGGGAGACTCCACAACTCCCCTGGGCAGCCTGTGGCAGTGTTCTGTCATGCTCACAGTGAAAAAAAATGCTCCTAATGTTTAAATGAAATTTCCTATGCCTCAGCTTCCACCCATTACCCTTTGTCCTGTCATCAGGCATCACTGAAGAAGAGTCTGGCTCCATCCTTCTGGCACTCATCCTTTACATATTTATAAACATTCATGAGGTCACCTCACAGTCTCCTTCTCTCCAAGCAGCACAGCCCCATCTCCCTCAGGGTCTCCTCATAACAGAGATGTACCATTCCCTTAATCATCTTTGTGTGCCTGTGCTGGACTGTCTCAAGCAGTTCTATGTCCCTCTTGAACTGTGGGGACCAGAACTGAACACAGTACTCCAGATGTGGCCTCACCAGGGCAGAGTAGGGGAGCAGGAGAACCTCTCTCGACCTACTAGCCACACCCCTTCTAATACACCCCAGAATGGCATTGCCCCTCCTGGCCACAAGAGCACATTGCTGGCTCATGGTCAACCTCCCATCAACTAGGACCCCCAGATTTTTTCCCGTTTGCTGCCTTCCAACAAATTAGTCCCCAGCCTATACTGATACCTGGGGTTGTTCTTTCCAGGTGCAAGACTCTACACTTGCCCTTGTTGAATTTCATTAAATTTCTTCTATCTATTTAGTCTTTGAAAATAAGATATATGAAAATGTATCCATGTGTGGAATGTCAGTTCAAAGATTCATAACTCCTAGTATGGTTACAAATTTTTCTTGCAATCAATTTTTAAGGGCTTAAACCCTATTTAAAACCCATGTGTTTGTTTATTAGCCACTGAATATCTCTTCATGAGATGGCTTTTACCTCTGTGTCAGGATACTAATAATGCCAACCATACAAATATTTCTATGGCATGGATGTGGGATGACGACATTACTTGTGAGTAGCAAAGTCAAATATAAACATAACTCACCCAATCCTGTACCCTAGTTTGCCTACTAACTTGCCATTTTGTCATCTGTGCAGTATCAAATAACTGCCCAGATTTTAGAAGAAATATGAATATCACTTAAATTTAATAGATTGATATGCAAATAGAGAGATCTGTACTGATAGATATTATCTAGTGATATATTGATTAGGATGGCCATGTGCTCTGATGTTAAGCGTGAATAAGATATATTCAATAAATTTGCTTTAAAAGTATTGATGTAAGTATCTTGAAGCTTCCTATTAGTATTTACATAAATCAATCAGTAGCGTATATCATATGCTGCTTATTGTGACAAGGAAAATGTCAGGGTATTAATATGAAGTAATTTAGCCTTGAGTAGTGCTGAGGGAAGTATATACTGTCTGTACAAATACAGTTTTATTGAGGAGAAAATGAGGAAGATGAAGAATGGCTTGAGGATAAATGTCTCTGATATGGAAAGATGAAGAAATAGTTTTCTGACTCATGGCTGGTAAAATAGGTAATAGTATATGTGAGTAGAGATATAGGAAAAGGAACCACAGTAATGCAGAAGGTTGCAGATTGCAAAAAAATTGCACATTTCAATGATTTAAAACTTAAGAAAGCACATCCAGAATGGAACTCAAAACAAGACAACATGAAAGGATTTAAGACCAAAAGAGCCAATAGTCTGGGGGAAAGGTATATAGTATTCTTCATATAAAATAGGAAGGAAAATTATTTGTGAACTGCTAAGTAATTTTTTGTGAGTGCCTTCTGAAGCCAGGAATTATCTTTCATTTGGATTTTAAGTTAAAAATAATGCAGAAAACAAAGTAACTGTAGACACACATTAGATTTCAGTAGTCCATGCTGGAATATGCATCAGGTGGAAAAAAACAAATGTTAAAATCCTCACTAAAGTGCTTTTTAACCTTTGTGGTGTTTATTGTTTGTGAATTAGAAGTCTGACTGAGAGTAAGAAGTGTTCTTCTGAGAGTTGCCATGTGATCTTAAATTTTCCACACTGTAGCTACCACCTGCTTGTGTCTGGAAACTAGGCATATGTTTTAGGTAATGGGAAAAAATTGGACAGCTGAAAATTGAAATTGAAGTGGAAATAACATCCTGTGACCATAATAATGCTCCGAGTTATTATTTGGCAAGACAGCAGTTTCTCAGCTTTATAGCTTCTGGTTTTGGCTGAAAACAATGTTTTGCAAGGTGGAATTTACAAGCTCAGGGCAAGTGATGTTGAGAGTATGTTCTCAGATTGCCTTCGCAACTTCCAGATTACCCATGTCAGCATATACTGACTGTACCTGCCCTTTCTTTCCAAGAATATAATATTGATTTGTTTCTCCTGTCCAGTCTATTTGGATGATGTTTCAGTAAATCTTTTATGAGATCCTAGATATAGTATTTTTCACAACAAATTGAAAACAGTAGTCTCAATCTTTTAAATTTGACCAGATGATGAATGTGTAGAACTGACACAATCACTGCAAGGAATGGTGAGAGCTTTCTAACTGCAGCCATGACCCCATATAGTCAATTTGAGTGGTCAGATAAATATTTTGGCAACCATAAGCAAATTGTTTCTCTTTGATCTCCAAACTCTAATGTTAATCTTAAGTTTTTGAGCGTTTCCTGAAAGATTTTGGGGTTATATTGACATAAAAGATTGACATTTCCACTGGCTTCTGCTCCTGGATTTTTTTTACCATTCCTAAGCTGATTTAAGATTATACTCCAAGATATCTTATTTCTTCTCTTTTTGTTGTTTTTTTTCTACAGATAATTTGGATTTTTCATTGTCTCCTTAATGATTCAAAAATACTTAAATTACTTCCACCTTCCAAATTCTTCCCCTCTAAAGCTAGTCTGATCATTGTATCAGTGAATACAGAGCTGGGTAAAGAAAAGAGTTCCAGTGCTCATCAGGCACTGCACACAATCTCAGCATGTACGAAATGATAAAATATTTATGTGTTCATTAAAAAAAAAAAAAAAGACAAATAGTTGCTTCCCCCCGCCCCCCTAAATGACTACTTGTAACTAGTAAATTTTAAAAGAATAATCCAAATCACCTGAAAACAAAGTATTAGGTATGAAAAACAAATAAGAAATGTTCTAACTTGAGCTTTAAGTTTATAAATCATTTCAAATGTCAGGTAGCAAGGAAGATAAGAACCAAGAACTAGTGCTGAAAATAATAATTAAAAAAACCCATTAAAGCAAGTTATGGTTGTTATATAATGTTTTCCATGCTAAAGAGATTTAATTTTCTTCTTAAAATGATCTCAAACCCCACATGTGTACTGAAAATATCCAGGGAGACAGCCAGAAGTTGCGAGAACAAATTTGGTGAGTAAAGGGGCCCCCCTCCAGGGCCACGGTTTGCTAGCACCCTTGTGCTGTTGACACAAGGTTACTGTAGTTCCCTCTTTGGATGCTGCTCAGATTCTCCATCACTCAAAGACAAATTTGCATCTAAGGAACTGAGCTTCTATTCATGTATCTGGAACAGCAGTATTGTTATTTTGTTGCCTTCATGGTTTTCCCCGTGCCAACTCATGAGAAAGCGACAGAACTGAATCAGAGTTGCATTTGGCTTCCTCTGCAATCCCGACAGAGTAGGCCCTGTCTCTGAAGTTGCACTTGAAGTATCGCTCATTTGTGTTCATGAAAAGAAGTGAAGAAATAGAGTCAGGCCTAGAAGAGAAAGTGCATTGTATTCTCCACCAGCTTCGGCTGTCGGGAAGTCATTTTAAGTTTTCTGCAATTTCTGCATACTGTTTTCAAAGATGCTTACACAATTTTTGGACAAATACTTGGAAGTGTTTGAATTACTGTAAAATTCTCTCTACTAAATAGATAAAGCATCTAAAAATAGATAATGTGTAGCAGATGTAATGCTGCATGTAAACAGTATTTTTATAAATAGTTATATAAGAGTACAGCTGTGAAAATTGCCAGCTTGTGAAGTTTTGTTAAAATGCTGCAAAAAATATGACAATTTTTAATATATTTATACCACATATCTCTGTAGATTTCTTTCTGATTGTAAATTTGTTACAAGCTCTTGAAAAGTGATTTTATACAACATTTCCCAGAATTTTCTAGAATATTGATAACCTTTCTGAGGCCAACCACTGCCTAATTTGTTTTCCAGAGTAAAACATTAACATTTATTTTTCCACATTTTTGCAACTTTAAAAAATGTTTTTAAAATGTGAAGGGAGTCTTCCACAGCAAAAATTCCAAAGCCTGAGGGTTCCTTTGGAAATATTTATTTTTTTTCTTTCTTCTCCTGAATAAGCATAGGAAGCTGTTGTCTGCATATTGACATACTACCTACTTTTCATTTCCTTATACATGTTTGTATTTCATAAAGGTTCAAGGCAGCCACTCACAAGGTGACACAGGGAACAAGCGTTTAATAGTGGCCACCAGCCTATTCTACCTTAAGTCGGTAAATTAAAAATATTACACACAGATGAAACATCAGATTAAATTGGTCAGAGGTAGAATGTTATTGATCACTAAAATTCGATAAAAATTTCACCCAAAATCTTGACACAAAACTTTTTTTTTTTTTTTTTCCCCTCCTCAGAGTGCAGTTCATGTAATATTTGCATTATAGAGCTGGAATCTAGGTCTAATCTAGTCATCATGAACTCTTGAAAAGTAATTATTTTCTTCCTAAAGCAGGTGTCTGAAATAGGCAAGATTGATCTCTATACGGATGCTTCCTTAGATCATCTAATAGTTTACAGAGATATTTCATCTGAAAAATGAAATTACAACAAATTAACTGCATTTCCAAATTAATGAATATTTCTCTACTCTGAAAGCTCATCTCTGAAATAAAGCAGCCAATCAAACCAAAAAATGACAAAAAAAAAATGACACCAAAACAGTACTTCTCTAAAGTCAGACTTTGTATTGAAAAAGTCTTCTTGATTCTACTTAATATGTACGCAAATGTCCATTAAACTCATTATTTATTCTAGTTTCTTCTCTTTTCTCCAGTGCCAGTGTTAGGTTTGCAGACTTGCAGTTCCCTGAATCTTCACCAGAACACTTTTGTTTCAAGGGAGATGGCCTGACATTTGCTACATGTGGGTATTCAGCTATTTCATCCTCCAGTTCTCTGGAACCTTTAAATGCTGGGTATGACATTTCATCCTGGTGACGTTCTGATGTTAATTTTGTCAACTTGTTCTGTAATCTCTTCAACAGTTACTTCAGTATTAGATGTATCCTCTGATGAACCTCCAGGCAAAAAAATGGTATTGAGGTGGGAATCTCCCAATTTTTGTTCAAGGTGAACATTAATGCCAGGAAGTCATTTAGCTCCTGTGCAATTGTATGTCTTCAGTGTTCCTTTTATACCCTGATCATTAAGAG
>VWZI01002989.1:17684-29944 GCA_013396835.1 Psilopogon haemacephalus | reverse complement strand
AAACAGAGAGAAAAGGACTTATTATTACCTCTGAATCCCCTTTTGCTAGCTATTTCTGAAACTTTTTTTTTTTTTGTCTACCCTATCTACCAGAGTTATTTTCTTCATTTAAACTCAGCTTCAGCTTTTTTGAAATGCCTTCATTCTTCTAATAACCTCCTTTACCCTGCTATTTAGATGGGCTTTTCAGTCCTTTTGTGCCTTTTCAGTCTATTCTAAAGAGGTGGTGTGAATTGGCACTATGTTTCCAATGTGGTTTCTTTATGAAAAGTCCATGCTGTCAGGAAAGATTTAATTCTCCAGCTTGCCCCTTTTGGCTTCTTTTTGATGAGCTTTCTCTTTTTAAAACATTACCTCTTTGGGAAATACAAGCCTGGAATTCCTAGACTTGTTCTTACATTCATAGTGTGCCTAAGTAAATTAAGGTAGAAATACAGACTCATAATGCTGTTAGCAAAACAACGTATTTCAGCTCCTGCATCAACACCATTGAGAAATAGTAACACAGTTAATTACATAACTTGGGCATTGTAGTCTCATCTGGCATAAAGGACTTCCGTAACTGTAGCCTTTCTTTCATGTGTCAGGTGGAGTAGCACACTATTGCATCTCTTTGTGGGTTTTTTGTTAGTTTGTGTTTGTTTTGGGTTTTTTTGCCCCTCTTATAACCTCTTGTCACTAATGATTACTGCCTGATTGATTGATGGATTGATTAATAATCAATTCAGATTTTTCCAGTGGACCAGTTGAGATGAGGAAACAGTCTTGACAGGGTGAATGTTACCATCCTGTCTTTTCCTCTCTGAGGTTGATTTCATCTCTGCTGTACAAACCAGTTTCTAAGTACTCTGATACCCCTCTTTCACTTCTGATTATAGTTTTCAATTTAGTTTTAGCTTAGCAGCCTGTCAACCAAATTCACTGGCATGTTCTTGAGGCTTAAAGTGTTTTCAGCTTTGGCTCAGATTATCTACTGAAATGGTCAGCAAACAAATGGATTGAATAGAATTCCAGCTGGCGCTATGCAAATGCAGGAATCAAAAGGTATGTGACTGAAAAATGGGAGCACCTTTTCAGTCACCTGAGTACTGGCGTTACTAAGCATTAGAACACATTATAGCATAATGGTAAAAAAGCAGCAAGTAAATTTCTTTGAAAAAATACCATTCCAAATAGTCTGTTTTTCATAGAATTTTAAAAAATGAGGGCTAAAGGTCTCTTGTATATTAACTATAGCACCATGTGACTGGTATTCTTTATCAGTTGCTGAGCAACAGCCATACTCTGAATTTTAAAACTCATTAGCAAGCTGAACAGGCTGGCATTTGGCAGATGTTATTTGATTTTGTTTGGAGGCAAGTCAATGGGGGAGACAGGAGAGACATTGAGCTCATTGTGTTATCTTGCTTCTCTTACGGAATTCTCATGGTACTTTAAACACATCTAAGGAACTTCTTAATTTTCAAATTATTCACAGAACTTAATGTAATTTATGTACTGATACAAATAAAGCTTCAAACACATTTTAAGCTGTGCATAACATTTCCTTGAAGTGTTCAATCATTAGCAACGGCTGAAGTAGCTATCTTTGCATCCTCCTGTCATGCAAATGTTTCTTAAATAGCTCTGCCAAAGTACCTCATCTTTAACCACAATGTATTTTTTCTTTTGTTCCAATTGTAGCCCTTTTAATAGAAGAACTGACAATTGTTTAAAATCTTTTTGTGCTCTGTGATAGCAATATGATGCAATCATGCATCCACAAAGAACTTGCTGCACTTGTAATTTAAGACAGTGCTGGCCAAACAGCAAAAGTCCAGGCAATGTGCCTGAGCAATTTTAATCCACTAGAATTCGAACTAATGAGTTATAAGCCAGCAGGGAACTTGAGCACAGTGGCAAGAGATGTCAGATACTCTCAGACCCATAACACTTAACTCAGGAGCACGAATCTCCAACTAGAATACCAGAATGCTGGTGTACTGTATTGTCAGCTCACTTTCATTAACAACGGTTTTAGCATAACTTTTTTCTGACTTTCTGAGGCTGATCAACAAACAAGAGAAAAGACAGTAATAATGTTCCTTATAATGGTTGCCTTCAGTATCTTCTTTGCTTAAGGACTCTTTACCCAATCCACTTACTTTCACGTGATTCAAAGGATCAGTATGAATTACCTCATTAATATGTTTGGTTTGAATCTCAGCAGCATGCATGGGGCCCAGCTCTGTTTTTTCACAGTTGGCGTTATATACAAATTTGTATGAAGAAATTACTGGCATCTGGAATACATTTTGAATTCTTCCAACAGTTTTAAAATTGCAAATTTCTGTTAGTTTTACAAGTAGATGCTTAATAATTTTGGAAACTTACTTCTGAATATTTTGAAGCTCTTCCAACCCCAATTTACTTGGTCAGACAGAGATTCTACATATTCATCTCAGAATCAGGTACAACTAAAGTTGAAAGTATGGTGCTGGCTTCTAAGACAGAAAACCGGATGACTGGACTAACATTCTTCAGTCAGTAACATAAGTTAACAAAAAAAGGAATATCAGAAGAATCACATGGGAAATATGGCTACACAACTACTCTTCCCATTGCCCCCTGACCACACTCTGCGGTCATGGATAATTGTCCTGCTACTGTTGTACTAAAAATGTTATTTTGGGGACATAGAATGGCTTACAGTTAAGGGGGAAGGAATTGCTGAAAATCCTAAAAAATGAGACTTTGGAACCTCCTTATACAGGTTCAAAGTCTGCATTTCAAAGTTTTGTGTTCCAGAATTAAATAACAGTCTTATAAAGCTTTCTCTACCATAAAAGGAGTATCTTTGACTCTTAAAGCTGCAGCTCTATCAGATGGGGCAGACACTGACAGGTAATTCTGTTTGGAATCTACTTCTACAGAAACACATTACAAATTCTTCTGATGCATGGAAGCAGAATTGTTACTGTGCCTTTGCAAGTTGTATGTCAGGAAAATACAGTACAAGACTAGCTTCCAGGTTTTCTTTTACTTTTCACCATTCTCACTCACAAACTACATTAAGTTATACAATAACAATGTATTGTACATTTTGTACATTTTACCTTTAGTACACATTAGTTCACAGAATGGATGAGGTGAGAGGCCATCTGGTCCAATTCCTTTCCTCAAGCAGGGTCATGTGGAGCCAATTGCCTAGGACTGTGTCCAAAGGGGTAATGAATATTTCTAAGAAGGGAGACTCCATGACTCCCATGGACGACCCGTGACAGTGCTCAGTCACTCCCACAGAATGTTTACTTCTGTGCTTATCACCTGTGGTCCTGTCACTGAGCACCACTGAAAAGAGCCTATCTCTGTCCTTTTTTTGACCCTCCCTTCAGATGTTTATGTGTCTTGATAGCATCTCCCCAAGGCTTTTCTTCTACAGACTGAACAATTTCAACTATCTTAGCCTTTCCTCAAAGGAGAGATGTTCCAGTCCCCTAATCAACTTAGTGTCTCTTTGTTGATCTCTCTTTAGTATGTCAATGTTTCTCTTGCCTGGGAGAGGTTAGAACTGGACCCAGGACTCTAGGTGTGACCTTGAGAGTGCTGAATAAAGGGGAAGAATCATCTGCCTCAGTTTACTGCCAACATTCCTCCTGATGCAGCCCAGCCCACTATTCACCTTCTTTTCCACGAGGACGTATTGCTTCTTCATGTTCAACCTGGCATGCATGAGGAATCTCAGGTCCATTTCTGTCAAGCTGCTTTCCAGCTGCAAGGTTCCCAGCATCTACTGGTGCATGAGGTTATTCCACCCCCAGTTCAAGACTTTGCCTAACCACTGAGCTGATTTTGTTCATTCAGCATGTTCTTCATAGTTACGTTTCAGATGACACCAAGCTGTGTGGCACAGTCGACTTGATAGAGGGCAGGGATGCCATCCAGAGGACAGGCTGGAGAGGTGGGCCCAGGCCAACCTCATGAAATTCAACAAGGCCAAGTGTAAGGTCCTGCACCTGGGTCGCTGCAATCCCACACAAATACAGGTTGGGTGGTGAATGGCTGGAGAGCAGCCATGATCAAAAAGACCTGAATGTCTGGGTTGATGAAAAGCTCAATATGAGCCGACAGTGTGCACACGCAGCCCAGATAGCAACTGTGTCCTGGGCTGCATTAAGAGAAGCATTGCCAGCAGAGAAAGGGAGATGATTCTCTCCCTTTACTCTGCTCTTGTCAGACCCCACCTGGAGTACTGTGTGCAGTTCTGGAACCCCCACCACAAGAAGGATGTGAACCGTTGGAGAGAGTCCAGAGGAGGGCCAAGAAGATGATCAGAGGGCTGAAGCACCTCTGCTATGAGGACAGGCTGAGAGAGTTGGGGCTTTTCAGCCTGGAGAAGAGAAGGCTTTGAGAAGACCTTATAGTAGCCTTCCAGTATCTGAAGGGGGCCTACAGGAAGGCTGGGGAGGGACTTTTGACAAAGCCTTGTAATGACAGGATGAGGGGTAAAAGGTTTAAACTGGCAGAGGGGAGATTTAAACAGGATGCTAGCAGTAAGTTCTTTACAGTGAGGGTGGTGAAACACTGGAACAGGCTGCCCAGGGAGGTTGTGGCTGCTCCCTCCCTGAAGGTCTTCAAAGTTAGGTTAGATAAGGCCTTGAGCAACCTGCTCTAGTGGGAGGTGTCTCTGCCTATGGCAGGGAGATGGAACTAGTTGGTATTTGAGGTCCTTTCCAACCTAAACCATTCTGTGATCCTGTGATTAAGTGTAGAGACATTGACTTGCTGGTATAGCATTAGATGCAACATTTTGGACCAATCACCACAAGCATTATCCCAGGAGTTGAATTGTTTCATTTGCTTTCATTCTTGTCATCTGAATTCTAATGTCTTGGGCTGCTTGAACATTTATGGGAGTGCCACAGCTCAGCTGTCTTGCAAACATATAATATTGGTAGATATTATCCTGAGTGGGACAGCTTGCTTGATTTACCAAGTGACAAGAGGCTGAACTAATCTTTGTTGTGCTCTAGGCCATGTGCTTTCTTGGTTGGGCTGCAGACAAGAAGCAGCACAGTTTCCTGACTGTGGCTTGGTGGAAAGAAGAGACCAAGAATACCTGAACTGTTTTCCTGGCTTTAAACACTGGTTACCTGCACTGCACACAGATCACAGTATACAATAACTAATCTCTCATCATGAGAGTTTTGATTGGTATGGCTTCAAAAAGACAGCCCTATCACTCTGCTTAGCTGAGTGGGCAGAATGAGATGCCTATCAAGTTTTACAATTTCTGCTCTATGGCACGTGCCCTTAGGCAAATCCAGTCCTCTTCATACATATAAAAAAAAGGAATATTTTTTGTAGCGTGCATATTATCCAAATATGCACAAATATGCTACCAATATGCTTCTGACTGAAAGCCCAGAGAATTAAGCATAGCTATTATAATTGCTGTTAAACAATATAGATGTCTAGAAAACCATGTTAAAATAAGAAAATATCATATATGTCTGTATTTCCTTTGGAAGGTACTTTTAAGATAGTCTTTATTTGTGGGGGAGGAGGGGGAGGAGTGAGGAATGCTATATAGAAGTCTGTATTTTTAATTAAAAAGAAAAAGCACTTGTTATCTTTCTCCAAGTTTGTGGATCCAATTAAAAGAATTTCTCTTGCTACACAAGAGACTTGGCAACAAAAATTAGTTGGGTAGTTTCACCTTTGTCTTGTCTTTTTTCCCACAGCTTATAAAACCTACTCTAAATTTGGTATTATTGGCAGTCTGCACAGGAGATCAAGAACTAGAATAACTAAGTAGTTTGCAGGTCAACAGAGAAGTGTGAATCAGTACAGTTGGAGTAAGAAACTTGCACACCTTGGATACTCTGTTTAGCTTGGTCAGTACTGTTAGATTTGTGCTTTAATGAACACTGAATTCACTTGGAAAAGGTTAAAAAGAATTAATAGAAGAAGGATGGATCCAAACACTGGAAATGTGATAAAGAACCTTTCACCTCAACTGTTACTTCACAATAGTAGCAGGCTTCTGAAACAAATCTAGCAAAGGTCAGAAATTCTTATAATTCTTAGTATCCACTGACTTTTTGGTGATCTCTGGAGAATATAGTCTTGTTCCTACTTCATGGGGATAGGTGCAAAATCACTGTAGTATTTAACACATTTAGCAAACTAGAGGAATAGTAAATACATATTGAAGTAAATCATATAATAATTCTGACTTAGGGCTGAATTTAGCCTTCTTACAGTTCAGTGTACCATTGTCACTTCATTACTAAGATCACTTAACATAATTCTTTTTCCAGCCCATTCCATCTATTTTTTATTAAAGATATTATCCTTCCATTAACCATATTTACTTGCCAGAGAAGTCCATATAAAATGCACAGTTTAGATCAAAGTTCATACTGATTTCCTCAGGATAGGTTTATTAAGCACCAGAAGACAAAATGTTGAAAAATAATTTAAAATAGGAATATTCTTCAGGAGGGAAGAAAAAGAAATAACATTTCCTTCTTCCTCTGTTCTTAACACTCGTCATTCATTTATGCTTTTTAAGTGTTGTTATTCTTTTGTGGCCTCTTTGGCTCATGATCCCAACAGACCTATTTTCAAATAGGCCTCACAAAACATGTCATTGTTTCTGTCATTTTTGTGTAAAGCTGTGTACAGGATGATAAAGACATATTTAGACACAGTGCTGATTTATCACTGATCTTATTTCCTAAGTAATGTACACAAGTATTTCAACATATGTTGATTAACAACACAAATAATGTTATATGGATTTGTATGCTAAGCTAATCACAGAATCACAGAATGTCAGGGGTTGGAAGTGACATCAAAAGGTCATGTAATCCAACCCCCCTGCCAGAGCAGTATCACCTATACCAGATCACACAGGAATACGTCCAGGTAGGTTTTTAATATCTCCAGAGAAGGACACTCCACAACTCCCCTGGGCAGCCTGTTTCAATTTTCTGTCACCCTCACAGTAAAAAACTTCCTCCTGACATTTGAATGAAACTTCCTATGCATCAGCTTCCACCCATTGCCCCTTGTCTTGTCATTTGGCATCACCAAGAAAAGCCTGGTTTTAATGAAAGAGAATGTTTGTGTTTGTTTACTGCAGGACACTAACACTCCGCTATTTCAAAGTTCATTTCTAATATTTAGATATTTTAGTGATGAATGTGTTCAAAGTCAGAACTCCATTTTTAGTGATGTACTTA
Organism: Psilopogon haemacephalus; assembly: GCA_013396835.1. Taxonomy (NCBI): domain Eukaryota; kingdom Metazoa; phylum Chordata; class Aves; order Piciformes; family Megalaimidae; genus Psilopogon; species Psilopogon haemacephalus. The sequence continues at coordinate 22,715 of VWZI01002989.1, read as the reverse complement.
TCTTCCTTCACCATATATAGCTTCACCATATATAGCTTTAAAGTTCAATTTCTTTTAATTAATACATCTATGTTAGTGAAGTAAATATCAAGTCTTCACAAGAAGATATGGTCCTAATTCAATGCAAATGAAGCAAAACGTGAGCTAAATAGACAATAAAAACAAACAAACATGCAGCAGAAAAAAATGTTGGTTATCTTGGAATTAAGTCTGCAAAACCAAGAGAAACAGTGAAGGTCTTTTTAGTACATAACAGGTAATATAGTATAACATTAGCACAATTTGAAAGTACCTCATCTCTGCTTTAATTCCACAATATAAGCAGTTGTGTTTGGAAATTAATAATTTAAATTACACGGGTTTTGTAGAGAAAATAGAGTTATAGTACTCTTATTTCTTGAGTGCTACTCACACGCCCCTCAGCATTTGCAGTACTACAGCTTATCTTTGCTGTCTGTCTTGCACAACAAATATTTGTCTTTTGGATATATAGGTAACTACATGTAAATTTAGATATATAGGTAACTACATGTAAATTTAGAAGGTCAGATCCAGAACACTATTCTGCTGTGGAAGAAAGATGCTCCTTATGCCCATGAGGGTGTAATTCTTTAATAGACTTATTAAAATAAGGATAATTATAGCAAATTAAGAAAAAAATATGTAATGACAGATACAATTCTATTGGGTTTAGGCTAGCCCCCCTTGAGCTCAAAAGCCCAATAAATACCCGATTCGATTTGGAAGTAAAAAGATATAAAACTTTAACAATAAATAGGAGGTAAGGGGAGTTTTACAGGATGTGGGGAAAAAAAGGGAAACCAGAATACAGGGTAGGGAGAATGAGGGGAGTTATAGATGGTAAAAGGGAAAAGGGATCAAAACACACAAAATAGAAATACAACCCGTGGAAATGGAAGTTGAGTCCAAACGCTGGGATGGATGATTTGATGTTGGATGAAGCAGGAGGCAAGATTTTTGTGATGAAATGCAGTTAGTTCCAAAGTTAAAATGGTGGTATTTCTCCACGTGTTTGCTGGGGAGTACATGGTGTTCAGCAGCAAGGCAGTGAGGAGTTGGTCAGGCAGGCAGGGCAAGAGAGAGAGAAGACAGCATGTCCACCCCCTTTTATAGCAGCCCTCGGCAGGAAGCCGATACCTGGGATAAGGTCAGACTACCCCCAGGGAGCAGTCAGAAGGCTCCATGTGGGCTTAACCCTTGACAACAGTAAAAAAGCTGATTGTAAGGCACTATCAGAACTTCAGTGAACACATAGAGGTAGGAATTAGCCAATCATCATTCAAATAATTATATCAGCAATAAACTTTTATTTTACCTTATTTTAGTCCTCATGGAGGTTGGTATATAAGTGTGTTTTGTTGATTTTTTTCCTTCAAACTGGCAGATTACATTTCGATGTCATAACGAGGATTATGAACATGGAAATTCATGGACATTAGGAGCATGGTTCATATGTCAGTAAACAGATAAGTTTTGTCTACACTGACTGCAACAACATGGCTGACAGCCTGGCTTGCCACTTCTCTGCTTTACATGTTGGAGCATTCTGAATATTGCTTACTGCCACAGTACCCTAGTTAAAACGGGTGTCTCTTATTAAGTGTGCTCAAAGCACTTACGTCTTCACTAATACTTCTATTTACTTACATCTGCAAACAGTAACTACTGTGCTCATTTGACCACTGAAGTCCTGATTACATCCACCTGCCTTTTCGGGGTGGATTTGAAATCTTACAGTAATTTTCCCAAAAGTTTATTGTCTGATTGTGTTTTCAGTAATGCAAAGGATATTCTAATCTCTTTCATTAAAAACAAAAAAAAATTCTATGGGAAGAGAGAAAGTCTGAATACTTGCCCATATGACAATGAATTGACATGAAGGTGAGGTAAAAGATTATTTTTAGAGCCTTTTGGGTATTTTTTTGAATGTTAAGTAGTATGAAATAGCTGTTATGATATGGAGCATTCCAGTTAAAGTGCTGCATAGACATAGACACGACCTGTACAATCTAAAAAGCCTAAAGAGAATATGTCTGTGATCCAGGACACACCATTTGGGAGAAGGAACTGGGGTAGTCCAAGTTGTCAGGGTACTCTCTAGTAAGCCTGCGTGAGATGGTGTGGAAACATCTAGTTGTTTCACTTTCAAGGAGCCAAATTTCAGACTTCATCTGCGTTTTCAGTGAGATGAAATTAATTTCTATGAGAGAATCAGTACATGGCCAGTACACCATATGGATCCTGCTTAGCCTCTTTGTTCCCAAATAGTTCACTGTGCCACAGTATGTGTCACTTGATGGAATCAGTATGACATCTCATCCCCAAATACTTTCTAGTGGAGTAAAACGACTGCATGAAATATTAATGGGTATACTTTGCCCTTTTCACTTTTATTTTTAAATACAAAATTCTGAATTCTTTATGAAGATTTTTATTCTTCTAATTAAATAATTCTGTTTCTATGCAGCTATATAAAGGGAAAATATGTGGAAAATTCTATCACAGGTGAAGAATAGACAATGTCCCACTCATTAATTTATTGTTCTTAGACTAAGGTTGCCATTCTTTTTCTTTCTCGCAGAAGGTAAAACATAGAATAGAATAGAATAGAATAGAATAGAATAGAATAGAATAGAATAGAATAGAATAGAATAGAATAGAATAGAATAGAATAGAACAAGCCAAATTGGAAGAGACCTCCAAAACATATGTAAGTTCCTCAAAAATAGTATGATTAATTAGAATATTTTTTAACTGGTCTTAAATTTCCATTACCTGGATTTAAAAGATCTGAATACCTAAAAAAAAAATAAATTGAAAACTTAAGTAAGTACATGACATTTGGACATTGTCCTCACTACTGAAGGATCTGAAACATACTTGTAAGAATATTTTTATACTTTGAAAAGTATTACAGATTTATTAATTTCCTTATCTGTCTACTTGCAGCTGATATCAAAGCAGAGTTTCAGAAGGACTTGCAGATAGTTGTGTAGAATGCAGATATTAGAAAGACCTCAAGCATATGAAATAATTGGTAAAGTGTAGTAATCTGAAATATACTGAAAATCTCAGTGAGGTCCACTACACAGTTTCGTTAAGTTTAGGACGCCTATGGTGGAAAAAGAAACCAGGTATTTTAAAATATCTTAGCTCAGCTAGTTTTTGTCTTGTATTCTGTATCCTACTTTGTTTCTTTCATAATGTCTTTTCTTTTGTCTTTCTCATAAGGAATGCAAAATAAATACCTTCATCCTACAACAGTGATTTAGTTGGGAAGCATTCACCAAATTGATATTACAGCAGCATATTTAACTATCCCACTTTAATTAAATAGTTGAACATTTCTAAAGGGGTTACTTTTAAATATCTGTTGTCTTGCTTTTCAAATGTCTTATTCTATTTAAGTCATTATTGGATTAAAGTGTAATATCTGGTAGCAATGAACCAATGGGAAGATAAATCTATGGTGGTCTGATTATCCACCGTTCAAAACAGATGTTTTTCTAATTTATGTGAAGTTAGTCTTTTAACTGTAATTGGAATTAATTATTTATTTAAAATATTAGTTTCGTCGTTATGCCTTTTTAAAAACCTTATGATCTTAAATTAATTTGCAGCAGTTTTCCTTAATTGTTCCTTAGTAAACTCTTCACTATATACTGTATTTTTCTTCTTTTTCTGATGACATTGATGTGGTGATTACATTCTCCTATTCACTGCATGAAATGTAACTTCTAGAGCTAAACAAATCAATCTGAACATCATATTTGGAATCAGGTATCTTCCTATTTGTCATTAACTGTAAGTTTTTTGTGCAGTAGGTACTTATGTATTGGTATGAATATAGGTAGACATTTATAAGTGTATATAAGTGCAAATGTTGAACAGGAAGTATTACAAGAAGTGTGTGTGTTACATAAAAGGGATAGGTCATCATTTTACTTACTCAAAGTGTGTGCTTCCAACGTGCCTCTGGAATGAACTTGAGAAGTGGCATCCATTTTTGCATTCACAAACATAGGGAGAAAGGGGATGCCAAACACAGTGATAAAACTTGAAGATCCACATATTGATGTGGTTCACAGACATCATAAACTTTACTTCCTTGCAAGGTTGGTGAAACACATACAATTCCAAGTGTACTGCTGAGTGACCTTTTCTGCAGACACTTGTTAACTGTTCAAAGTCACACAGATTAAAGAAGCTCAAGAAAAGGGATTAGAGTGTCTTATTATTCAGGCTTTTTTATTAGTTCTATTTGTAACTCAATTTGCCAAACACTACCTTACTTCTATTTTCTTAAAGGTGTTTCATTTAACATGCATGTCTTCCTTTTAAAAAATAGATGTGATCCTTTCCAAAAGATTTCCAAACCACTTCACACACTTTTTGCTACATTTATTTTTAAAAAATACTTAAAGTATTAATAATACTGCCTAATAAATATGAGCTGTAATACAATTGAGTGAACATTCGTTGTGTGATACAAAGCAAGCTAGAAAGGAAAATGAAATACTGGAAAAGAACCCATATATTTGGTCTCTCAGAGATTCAGATATGTAACACATAAGACAGATAGGTGTTCATATATGTGTATATGTTTTGTACTGCACAGTAATATTCTGGAGCCTGTTAGAGTATCTAAGAGAAAGAAAAATTAATACTTCAGTGATGCCTTTAAAATTCTTTTTCTGCCTTAAAAAAAAAACAACATTACTCATGATTTGAGTGTACAGGACATTAATATAAGGTCATGGCAGACTGGTGAAGTTCCTGCTGACTAAACATCTATCTTTAAGAAGGGAAGTAAAGATGACTCTGGGAACTACAGACCAGTCAGTCTCACCTCTGTCCCTGGCAAGATCATGGAGCAGATCCTCTTGAAGGTTCTGCTGCAGCAGATGGAAAACAAAGCAGAGATGTCAGATAGCAACCAGCAACCAAGGGCAAATCATGCCTGACTAATTTGGTGGCTTTCTATGATGAAGTTACAGCAGCGGTGGACAA
>VWZI01002989.1:0-17513 GCA_013396835.1 Psilopogon haemacephalus | reverse complement strand
GCCCAGGCTAACCTCATGAAATTTAACAAGGCCAAGTGTAAGGTCCTGCACCTGGGTCGCTGCAATCCCAAGCACAAATCCAGGCTGGGTGGTGAGTGGCTGGAGAGCAGCCCTGAGCTAAAGGACCTGGGTGGATGAGAATCTCAACATGAGCCGACAGTGTGTGCGTGTAGCCCAGACAGCCAACCATGTCCTGGGCTGCATTAAGAGAAGTATTGCCAGCAGAGAAAGGGAGATGATTCTCTCCCTTTACTCTGCTCTTGTCAGACCCCACCTGGAGTACTGTGTGCAGTTCTGGAGCCCCCAGCACAAGAAGGACATGGAACTGTTGGAGAGAGTCCAGAGGAGGGCCACAGAAATGATCAGAGGGCTGGAGCACCTCTGCTATGAGGACAGGCTGAAAGAGTTGTGGCTTTTCAGCCTGAAGAAGAGAAGGATTTGAGGAGACCTTATAGTAGCCTTCCAGTATCTGAAGGGGGCCTACAGAAGGGCTGTGGAGGGACTTTTGACAAAGCCTTGTAGTGACAGGACGAGGGGTAAAAGGTTTAAACTGGCAGAGGGGAGATTTAAATTGGATGTTAGGAGGAAGTTCTTTACAGTGAGGGTGGTGAAACACTGGAACAGGCTGCCCAGGGATGTTGTGGCTGCCCTCTCCCTTGAGGTGTTCAAGGCCAGGCTGGATGGGGCCTTGAGCGACCTGTTCTAGTGGGAGGTGTCCCTGCCTATGGCGGGGGGGTTGGAACTGGATGATCTTTGAGGTATCTTCCAACCTAAACCATTCTATGATTCTATGATTCTATTAGATAAAATTTGTCTTTCCCTACTTGTGAATTTAGCAAGCAGCACAGGACATCTTTCAGAAATCAAGTTCAGAAAGATTCTCCTGTTTTGCATCTATGGCAGTACATATTGCACGACCTTTCATGTTTCATATTGAGATAAAAATACTAGTAACTTCTCTTTCTTTCTTTTATGGTCATATGTTATAAACTAGCTCCTCAAGCAAATTGAAAGGCTGATGTAATGCTTGATAATCTGTGGCATGTACCATGAAGAAGTACCAAATGACTGCATGTATCAACAGACTGTAACTAGTGCTTATTTTACTATGAAAATCTGTATGAAACTGAGACAAGTATGCTGTATAATATTATTGGCTGAGTACAATCTTTTCTTGTAATAGTATTCTTTCTGATGGTAAGAGCTGAATCACAGTGGATTATTATTTCCTTTGTGATTAGAGTATGTTTTGAATCCTATTATAGATATAGTGCTCCAGATCTTATGGCTAGGATTTGAGATGAATAATATCTAGCCTTTTTGTTAAAGCTTTCAATCTGTGGATCAAATAAATATGTTAGAATTTCACTAGTTCTAATTTTGTAAAACAGAAAAATGTTGTGCCTCATATAGGTAGGAAAAAAAAAGCTTAGCTTATCCAAAATATTGTATCAAACCCCACATTAAGTGAAATAAATAACAGTTCTCAGCTCACATTCTTATTTTGGAGATATTTTTTGAGAGTTTAGAACTTAAGTAGCAAATAAGCTTTGGCCCCATATTTGGCTATTCTGCCTTAAATTTCTAGGGAGTTTAAAGTAAAAAGAGCAGATGAAATACCAACTACCTTAAAGGGAAAAAAAACCCAAGAAAACAACTATCAGAATGTATGCACCGACTCATGAGTCAGTGAGGCTGGAATCATTCCTTAAAACAGAGCATAGGGCAAAAAGGCATACATGGCTATAACCTTACTAGATTTACCACTGTTTTCGATATAGTACTCTCCTTTGATCATACAGATGTGCTCTTTAGACAATGCATCTGTTCTCTTCACTTGCATTCCTTGTTAAAATATGCTAATCCTTGAATGCCAGGGACTATTTTCTCTGATCTAACACAAGGAGGTTGTTTACTTCAGGTACATAAGTCATTGCTGGGTTCTGTTGTAAAGGCTACTGTGAAGCCCTGCATATGTTCTTTCATGTGTATCACAACCAACCAAACAAAAAAAAGCCCCAACAAAAAACCCAAAAATGAAACAAACAAAAAAAACCCCAAACCAAACCCAACAAATAAACTGAAAAATATATTGAATTTCAGCTAACTCAATAATCCGTGAATCTGTTTTCATTTTCAAACACACATAACATATGATAAAATTATACGAACACATATATTTACTCTTTGCTGCTGCTGTTGCTACCGTAAACTTCATCTATATTTGAATTTTACTCAAGGGCAACACTCATCCCCTTTAAATAGCATAAAAATTATATCAAGTGCTGTTAAGTGAAATGGTAAACAGTAAAGAATGTAAATCTGGTTTTCTCAGTGCTACTCTTGAATATATGAAGTATTTAATGAAACTATGTCAGACAGCACTAGACAGCTCTTACATTAGAAATATGACAAGCAACTTCAGTCACATTTGATAGTCAAACTGTTCTCCTTTTAAGAAAGTTATAAGCTCCACAGAAGTTGTCTTCATGAAAACGTCTCTGCATCTGTCTGTTCATATTGATGACACAACTTATGTGGATTGAGCCACTGATTTTAAATGTGATTGCGATCTGAAATATTTCATCAGAGTATTTGGGGTCATCTAAAATACCACTGAGCCATTGTCATAGATCTTTGTAAATGAAATTGGTTTCTATAGCCTAGAAAAGCTCATTTAAATTATATTTTTTTCAGTGGCTGCAGTTGTAATTCTTCAATATCCTCAACAGATGCTTTCCTGAAACACCTGTTCTCTAAGTAATTCTTCTTCCTCCAAGAAACATTTGAACAGGTCCTGTCAGTTCATTCAGGTATCATTTGACCATTTAATATATACAATAGTTATTACACTGACCACAGCAAGCACATGAATTATTTCCTGGGAAATTATCTCTGGGAAATTTTAGGTCCTTCTGGAGCAGGGGGAGGATGGAGCTAGAGGTCAAAGCAGAATCTGAGTAAGCAAAATGTCATGATTTTCCCTCACAACTTCTCATTGACAATCTGCATCAGGATGGAGATGTACATATAAACCTCTTCTCCTTGGCTCATCCTTTCCCCCTCACCTTCTTTAAAGTGAAGTATATACACTGTCATATGTTCTTCATGTTGGGAGGAAAAGAGTAGTCCTCCACCTGAAATGGGAAACATTTCTGTGCTGCAGTAACTGAAAAAATTGCAGTGCTAATCTTGTAAGAGGAGAAGAGGGAGGTTAGTTTCACAGTACAGTAGTTCTTCTTATTACTAGAGCTGTGTAATAATACAGCATGGCTAGTATTCTACAGACTGCTTATTCAGTAAATGCTATAATTGTTTTATCTTTGCAAGAAGACATCATTATCAGGATGGTAACAGAGAAAACTGCACAGTTGAACAGCTGCTGAATCAACAAAACACTTAAATCTGTGCTTATGTTTTGCTTGCTTCAAAGGGATAATTTAAAGCTTTATTTAAAGTTAAGCAGCAGTAATAAGACTACACGCATCAAAATCCATGTTTCACAGAAATGAAGTTTGGCTATACTTGCACAGTTCTTACCTTATTTAGAGCAGCAGGACTTCAGTAAGTTAGCAACATGGCTCCTCTCCCACAAATCATGCCACTACAGATTAGTAATTCTGGTAATTGAAATTAAAAAAAAAAAAACAAACCCAAAAAAGAGTTAGAAAATATAACTTGATAGCATTGTAATCATTAGAAGAAAAAAAAAATATTTGAGAAACCAAATCTTTCCATCTACCTCCCTGCAGATTTAATCTGTTGGATCACAGTAAGAATTACCTTTATTATGTTTAAAAGATTTCAAATTAGTTTCCATTGTCTTAAGGTACCCAAATATGGTGGCATTTTAATTTGTGTATAATAGCAGCAATAAATTAATAGTATTTCTGGAAATGTTTGATATTTATATTTCCTATTTATTCCTAAAGCCTAGGTTGTCTGAATGTAACAAGTAGTGAGACAGAAGACTTAAAATGCTTTCAAAGAGGTACTAGCAGGCCAGCCAATTGATTTAGTTGTGGCAATTTACAAGGCAGCAATTATAAAATATGTAGTTATTTTTATTTCCAAAAAGCCCTGCCCACAAACTATATACAAACTAATTAAATTTGGGTTCTAATTTGGTTGGGGGAAAAAAAAAAAATTCACAAGAGTGCTTATGGGCAATTCATTAATTTAGGACAATCAGAAAATCTGGAAAGTTTAGCCATAAAATGGGTTTGCCCCACTTATAAATAGGCAGCCTGGAGCCCTAGGGAAAGTCTGTTCTATTCATGGCAGTGGAGTAGAATTCAGAGATAGTCCCTGACTCCTCTGCGGCAGTGTTGGAACTGCTTGGCATCTTGATAGCCATTTAGAGGCTTCTAGATCTTCCTAGGCTCTAGCAGGATACTGGGTAAGAGGCAGATGATCTCTGTCCTGATCCTAGTTCCTCTTGGCACAGAGGTTTGAGGAGGTGTAGGCATGATCTCTTGCAGATATGCAGAGAGCACAATGTTGGTGGCAGTTTTCACCATGTCGTGAGGCATTTAAGTTTCCAGGTAGCCCAAAACATCAGGGCTAAGATGGTCTGAAGCACAAGGTAGAGCAGAACACGTTGTCCAAGCCAAGAACAATTAGGCAGAGCATGTTATCTAAGCTGAGCATAAATATTTCTGTGGTGTATTTTTAAAATTTCTGAGGGTAATATTTGTTAGTAAAAGAAGAATAATTTTTAAAGCTTACATGTCTTAACATTTATACAGATTGCATAGCATATGATATGAAACACCTCTAGCATACAATATAAACACCTCCTGGGAGGGTGTGGGGGGGTGTTTGCAAAATGGCTTTTTGTAAAGTATTTCAATAACCTTTTCATGCCTAAATGGGTTTCCTAAAATTGTTTATACATTATTTGCTCGATTCTAATCACCTTAGTCTTATTGACTTAAGATTGTTCTACTATGTGTTAATGCAGTACATAGAGGCAACCAACTTTCAACAGACAGGCAGTATGTATATAATTATTTACATGCTGATAAGAAGAAAACAAGTCTTCTTATATAGTTATTTTTTGCTTTATTTTTTTTCTGGAAGAACTAAAACTTTAAATGAAAAGAAGCAAAATCATCTGCTTTATGTGTCTTTGTATCTCTGGTTGTTAAGGAGGGATTTGAATCTGGGTTAGAATTGAATTGTAATGAGTCTGATATAAAAATTATTAAATATTTTATTAAATATATACAAAGAAAAAATTCCCAAACTTATTTACAATTAATATACACAGATTCTGTTATGTGGTTGGTTAAACTAATTTTGCAGAACGTATATATACAATCAGATTGTATATTGATTTAAATTAAGAAAGGTTTTTAGAAAATTTAAACAACTGGAGACAGTCTTGCAGAATGAACAGTCACTTAAAGGTTAATTGTAAACTTCCAGAAACTTCAGAAAAGAGAATATTATTTACTCACTAGTCAGTCTCAATATTTGCGATCCAAAAGTAGAGGCATAAATGAGGAAAAAATGCAGCCCCAGCCACATGGTGGCCTTCCACGTGGTGAGGATGTGGTGGGGTTTTGCTGCTTGCATAGGTTAAATTGAGCACATTGTCTGAGAAGATCCACGGACTCAACACAAATCCTCCATGGCTCTCAGGAGGTCATCAGAGTGGTCAGCCACCTGGGTGAAGTGGGATCCACATTTACAGGCTGTAACAGTCCAATTGGGTGCGGTGCATAGCAAAGGAGTCGGCCCTTGGACTGGAACAGCGGGCTCGCAGGTCCCAGTCTTGCAAGCCATTGCTAGGCTATTGCTAGGTCATCACCTAGACTCGGCAAGAGTTAAATGGACTCCAGCTTGCCTGAGCTCAGGCAGGTAGATGCAGAATGAAGCAAGCAGCTTCAGGCCCTTGGCTCAGTGTAAAAGACGGGTAGGGTCAGGTCTGCCATTCCTGGGGGGAGGCAAACAGCAGACAAAACAAAGGCTGCAGCAGCTAACAAACAGGTTGTCCAGGGTTTTAAGCATCTTGACGAGTGTCTTTGAAAAGTCCAAATATGGTGTCTGTGTGGCAGACTGAGAGGTGCCATGGCTTTTGTCTGCTCTCCCGCTTCTTCCACCCCGGGAAGAAAGTGGGGGGGTGGGGACGACAACGACGACGTCGACAAGGTGGTTATTCCAGTAGGAGTTTAGGACATGTCTTGGATATGTATTTTAGATATAATTTGGACCTTCCGCCACACTGGTACATAGATAAATTTATCTTCCAGAAATAAAAGGCGTAGGTGTGAATTGAAGTATTATTTCTGTGTGATTATTTCAAGTGAAAATGGATTAGTCATTTATAAACTGGATTGAGTTGTATTGAGAAAGTGACTTATTCCCATTATATATTTTTCTCTTTTACATACATTTTTGTAATTTATTTATAATGCTGCTGAAAAATGAAAGTAATGTCATGAAGGTTAAGGATATATTTTTCTAGTTTAATATTCATTAAATGAAAAACTTTTAATTAAAATGGAGACTAGGAATTGACATAGACTTCTAATTAAGAAGAAGATTTATCTGCTAGTCATTTAAAAATGTGCAAATGTGTTTGCTTTCTACTTCATACAATTGGTAGATAAATATAACTTGTCTGTTGTAGACAAAAATATAGGGAACTGCTTTTGAAAATAGGAAATGGACAGACTTTTGAACAGTGCTACCATACAGAACTGTGAATGACAGATAAAGTACTCAGCAAATCACACACAGAGACCCATGTTAAATTTGATAGTTCATGTATGTAATGAAACTAAATGAATCTTTAGAAGTCCATGATTCACAAGATTCAATAATAACATGAGGGGTAATGCAGCCAGCATGTTGCTCTCCATATTTAGAGCTCGGCATCTGCTACATTGGTTTTGTCATAATAGTGGAATAATCTCCATATATTAATCTTTGGGGCAGTGGTATTGAAAATACCTTGGTATTGAGTAGAGCCAATCTTTCTCTATTGATCATAGCTACCTGTCTTCCTTGTAATTCGATGGAATGCAAAGGGAACAGATATATTTGTTTTGAATACTTGCATAAAATATCCTGTGTATACTGCATTGAAATATTGGATTCAATCACACGGAATGTGTATGAATAAGATTAATAATACTGATTTATGCAGAATATCAACTAGATCAACAAGCAGTCTATTAATGATTCATATGGGCTCATTTCTTTTCCCACAAACATGGCAAAATTAATTTGTTTCTTGACTGAGACTTTCAATTAGATAATTACATAGCTGAGAGTATTTTGTGTGTGTAATACTGCAGTTTTCCATGAAAGAAACAATTTGCTTTAGTTCCTAGATGACACTTGTCTTGTCATGAATGATTTTTCTTTATCATGAAGGATGTGGTATATCATTATTGGGGAAAACAGATTATGATGAATCTCAATGGTAATTCAGTTTTACAGTGTTTTGGTAAATGAAAGTGTAAAATGTATATTTATCATAAATTAAGTAGAGGAAGCACTTATAATGTTGTTTTGTTTTTTTCCATATACTGCCTTGATGAACTAGCAGCACTGCTAATCCACTTTTAAATTTGCCATACTTTGGGATCACATATAATTATCACACTAAGCTGCATGATGTATTAGGAGATGAGGAAAATGTCATAGTATATTGCAATTCTAAAACAGCTTGGTTGCAATGGAATCTTCTTAAATCCAGTAAGTGGAAGAAGAGGTTAGATTTTAAGCAAGTTATACCTGTAACCTGGCTGCTTCCTGAAGTCTGTGCTGCCAGTCATAGTCCAGGGGTTCATAGAGCAGCAGTGACCCATCTGTCTAGTTGTTTTTCTGTGGTTGCTTGGATGAATCTGTTCACTTGACTAAGAAGTAGTGACCTGTCTCTGGTTATCAAAAGCATCAGCATTACCTGCCAAAGGGGCAGTGTGTTTGCTACTGTCATTTCCCATTTTGCTGACTGGTCCGGGCTCCCACAGAGCAATGTCTAGGTCCTGTCCCTCTGACCATGTCGAGAATATAGACATCAAGAAGGATTTGTTCAGGGTATTTGCAAAACATACTTGCAGCTATAAAATCACATTCCTTTTCTCAAGCCTTGCTTAACATATTCTGGTCTATTGAGATGCAGTCCTCACGGAAAAGTTTTGAAGTGTTGAAAATTGTTGTGAATTTGTTAATTATGTAGTTTTATAGATATCACATTATTCCTCTTCTCTGTGCTCCAGCAGATATGAGAGTGAATTTTAAGATGACTGTTTTGATGTTAAAGTCCAAGATAGAGTTGCTCTTGATTACAAAAGAGATCCATCTGTTTTGTGTGGTTTCACTCAGATTCTTGCATCCTTTTAATTTTAAAAGGAAAAGAATCTGACCAGTCAACTTTTTAAAGTCTGAAGTAGCAATCATCGAGGCGAAAAGCTGTATTAAAAGATTGACAGCTAGTACTGTATGGTTTCTTCCATAATGCTAAGATAGGTGTTGTGAAGGGCAGGAGGATTAATATGGCCAAGTCAGAAATTGTAAAAATAGAATTATTTTTATTCCCAGAAACCCCCACCTTCAACTATATACAGAGATAATTTTCGATTTATTAACAGGTTTCGATTTGATTGGAAAAAATCTTCAGAAGGTGCTATAGACAAATTCAGAGATTTAGGAAGTCAGAAAATGGAAAAGGCTAAGCTATAAACAGCTTTTACCCCGTCATCAACAGGACTTAAGCAGAGAATCAAGGGAACAACGGCTTACTCACTACATAGAGGAGAATGATGCTTGTTGTGGAATCCTTGATGTATTTTCTCTGCGGCTTGATTGGTTCTGGCTGTAAGATAATATCCAATGAGATTCAAAAGGCAAAGTCCGGTATTTAAATACGTGTTTACCACGAGGCAGAGCTCCATGGAAATGGCTGCCTTCAGAAGTGGCGAGGGAGAGCCAAGCTGCTTCAATCCCTCGATTAGGATACAGTCAGGTAACAACAGGAAAGCTGGCTGTTAGGAAGGTCCTAAGCAGTCCGGGTGCTGCCAGCAGTTCTCTCAAAAGGGACCCAGGACTTGTCAAGCCTGCAAAGCTGCAAAGTAGTGCAGAGTAGGGGACTGTCCAGAAGGCAGGGACAGTACAAACCCAAGAGCCGTGCGAAAGACAGGAGCCATCATAGCCAGGACGGTACCAAAACGGGGAGCCTTCAGACAGGAACCTCGCAGGCGAGGACACTCATGCCTTTTCCCTTGCCTATTTATGCCTTTTTGGACAAGATGTTCATTTGCCCATACACAGTGGGCGCGAAAACTCAGCCAATAGCAGCTCAAATCCCTGCGCGGGCTGGCGGCACGCGCCACAGAATGTGCCGAAAGGGCACTCTGCTGCCCCCCCTTGCAAGCCCACAGGGCGGGGGCAGGGAAGCAGGTTCGCCCCTTCTCCTTCTCTCATTCACCCGCAGGGGGAGGGGAGAGAGAGAGAAGGAAGGAATCCAGGGTGTCCAGGACAGTAAGTCTTCCATCTCCAATGCAAGATTACCACATCAAAAGTACGCACTGGGACCGTTGCTTGTCCTCTGCTGACTGATGTGTGGTCAAAATCATGCCCGGGACTGTGTTAACAATGTGAATGATCATGTGCTGGTATTTAGGCCTAGTTAGGTCTTTTCTATTTAATAATATTTTTGTAACCTTGTAACCATAATGTTACAGTGTGGCTCAGGTTGGAAGCAAACTTAAAGATAATCTAATTCCAGCACCCTTGCTAATACACAAGGCTGCTCAAGGTCCCATCCAGTCTGGCTTTAAACAATTCCAGGGCTGGAGCCCCCATAACTTATGGGCAACCTGTTTCAGTGTCTCACCATCCTCATGGTGAAGCATTTCTCTCCTAACTTCTAATCTAAATTTAGCTTATTTCAGTTTGAAGCCATTACCCCTCATCCTATCACTACCTACCTTTGTAAAAAGTCCCTCTCCAGCTCTTCTGTAGCCCCCTTTACATTCTGGAAAGCTGCTAAGGGTCTGCCCAGAGCTTTTGTTTCTCGATGCTGAACAACCCCAATCCTTTCAGCTTGTCTTCATAGGAGAGATGCTCCAGATCATCTTCATGGGTCTCTGGGATGTCTCAAGCAGTTCCATGTCATTCTTATGTTGGGCACTCCAGAGCTGGGCACATTACTCCTGGTGACATCACACAGAATGGATTAAAAGGGGAGAATCCCCTCTCTCTACCTGCTGACCATGCTTATTTCCATGCAGCCCAGGATACAGTTGTCTTTCCAGCCTGCAAGCCCACATTGCTGGTTCATTTTGAGCTTCTCACCAACCAGTACTCCTGAATCCTTCTCAGGACTGTTCTCCATTCTCTGCCCAGCTTGTATTTGTGTTTGGGGTGACTCTCACCTAGATGCAGGACTTTGCACTTGACTTTGTTGAACTTTGTAAGCTTCAACTGGAATATACAACCTGTTGACTGCTCCACACAGCTTGTTGCTGTTGGCAAACTTTCTGAGTGCCTCAATCCCACTGTCCATGTTGCGAACAAAGATGTTAAACAGCACTGGTCCCAGTAGATGTTCCTGAGGAACAGCACTCATCACTTGTCTCCAAATAGGCATAAAGCCATTGACCATCACTTTTTGTTTGGGCCAGTCAAGGGAGGTTGTTCTAGTTTTGTTTGGCTTGGTTTTCCACTAGAAATTCTAATTTAGTACAAGAAATTCTGTAGTTGTTCTTTTGATCCACACTTAACTGGAGTGACTTACTTGGTAACTGTGCCTAGGCAGGAGTATTCTTAGAGCAGACATGTGCTATGGGGTCCTTGATATTTCTGCATTCTCCACTCTGTGTTACAGAAACCACACCAGAACTGTTTAGGTTGTGTACCTTCATGAGTTCTTGCTTACTGGGTTTGTCAATTACAAAATAAGCAACTTTTTTTGTGGGAAGGAATCTAACTTTGTTGTGCAAATACATTGTGTAGATGCCAGTATGCTGTTGCAATTCCAAGACACAAAACTCAAGAACTGAGATAGATCCAGGGACACATTTTGTGCTTTCAGGTATTTCCCTGAGGTAGATGCTAAGAACGCATATTTTAGGTGAACCTGAAAAAACTTTACTGGACTCAAAGGAAATTATCAATATAGCAAAAGTATAGAGAAAAATGAAAGTACTGTCTCAAATATGTGTTATATCCTACCTAAATATGCATATATGCAAAATCATGTACATCCTCAGAAAAATTTATTTCCATATGCTTATTTAGTCTCCTTTGCTTCCTGTCCTATAACAGCAGTTACACATTTGCAAAGTATGATGAATATTAAATTTGGAAACTTCGCCTTAAAAATGTAAATAATTAAAATTTATTTCAGGAAAAATATAAACTACATCTGTCTTTTAAAGACTGTCACTTGGCACTGCCCATTTTTGAAGTTCAAAATATCTCTCAGTTCTAAAATATAGGACCAAGTAATTTAAATAATACATGAATCCTCTCAAAGAAAGTAAGCCATTTTACCCAGCAAATTACTTCATCCCAGATAAATCCTTTATTTGTTGTTGAGATTAAGGCATTAAAAGTGGCCTTTGTAATAAATGGAGCCTAAATTAAAACATTATGCCAAACTTTACCTATATCAGTAACACTCAGGAATGCCTGCCCATAAATTTAAAAGTACCTTGAAAATATTTTGTTCTAATAGATATGGAAATTATTTGTTTCTGAATTTGGCTCATTTTGGCAAAAGTTCATTTTAGAGAATATTTTATTCCTCAGGGATTATATTTAATGTTCACTAATGTTAGTGGATTATTTATAGGCAATTTCAGAAAAATAAATCCTTTTGCTCTTGTGCAGTGAGCTTTTGCCTGATGGATCTAGAGTCTCTTCTTGTATTGGTTTAAAGCCAAGCTACCCCAAACCCAAAAGCCCAAATGAAAACTCAAAGCAGTTTGGAAGTGAAAAAGGGTATAAAGAAACTTTTAACAATAAATAAAAGGGAAAGGGGTTCTGTTTTACAGAAGGCGGGAGAAAGGGGAAAATTAAAATGCAATGGTGTGGAAGCGAGGGAAGTGAAAAAAAATACAACTGTGGCAGGGGATTTTAATCCTAAACTGAGATCCGGTGGCTTGGTGGTGCTGAAGGAAAAGCAGGTTGCAAGAACGGTTCTTAAATGCAGAGACAGTCCCCATTCTAGACGAGAGAAAAGGGTAATGGCGATCTCCACGTGGTGGGTTGTTGAGCGCATGGATGGGCGGCAGGGGGGATGGCAGGCACAGCCTCCAGCAGCGAGGCAAAGAGGAGAGAGAGGGGGAGCTGGGTCCCCCCTTTTATAGTCCAAATTCTATCAGAAAGTGGGAGTGTCTAACCATGACACCTGGGAAAAAGACTCACATGGGTAGGGGTCAAACCATCTCTTGGGAAGAGGCAGGGGGTCCAAGGTGGGCTTAACCCTTTACACTTCTGTACACTTCTGTAATCAGAGTGTTACATATCCAGCAAAAGGACTAGGGAGCTTTCTTGCATCTTTATTCTGGATGAGTTCCCTTCAATATTTTCCTCTGGCAAATCCAAGGACTATAAAAACATTTTTTTCCTCCTGTATTTCTCTTTTATATCTCTAGGAACATGTGATATAGTGATATTTTCTGTGACTCGTGATCATTCTTTTTCTTCTTTATCATCTACTTCTCATTTCAGGGATTTCCTAAAGGATCATGAAAGAAGCAAATTAGTAAATCCAGTTTGCAGACAATTTTTATAAAAGCAACCTAAGGGCATAGAGTATGAAATTACACTTTGAGGAGTTCAGAAATTGTGAAGTGTAGAATTTCAATAGAGTACATCCCATTTGTTTCCTGTGTAATAGGCAGCCAAGCCAGAATCATTGGTCCTAAGAAGGTCAATAAAAGAGCATTTGTTACCTGGAGAAGTGAGGCAGGACTATCTGTCAACTTCAACTTTTAATAAAATTTCCCAAAGGAGACACAAAAAGAAGGGAGCTAGCTTATTTAGACAGTTAAAATGACTCTCACAGTATCTTTGCCTTCGTCTGCACTGTGATGTCAGTTGCCACTTTATTACTGTGAAAATGTTTCAGGTCATTGTACAAAATGATTAAATGTTTTTTGGAAGCGGTTTAGCCTGAGTTTAGCTAGATTCCAAAATGGGTGAGGACATTCATGAGAAAATTGTGCAGGATCAAGCCTTCATCTAAGGAAGCTAGTGTATTTTGTGATACATAAAATTCCATTCTCTTTTCTGTGGGACCTGATCTTCAAGAAAATTATTCATGAATAGGAAATAATTAATATAGAAAATCTCCATTATTAATCACCAAACTATAGAATATTGATTCCAAGAGTGCTTCAGCATATGCACTGTGGAAACTCTACCTTGAAGTGTATGAATTTAATCTGTTCAAAAGAAAAAAAGGAAGTTTAAAAGAAGTTCTTCAATGAGGGCAATCTGCAGTGTTAGGCTTTCCTGGCTAATGCTTTTATGTGTGGATCTGGGTTTTGTTTGGGGTTCTTTTTGTTTGTTTGGTTGGTTTGTTTGATTTTTGTTTTTTTTTTAATGTGGTTTGGTGTTGAATGAAACTAATTTTTTTTATTGACTTAGACATATCAGGTGGAAGCCCCATCCCTGGAAGTTTTTAAGGCCAGACTGGATGTGGGACTCTGAAACCTGATCTAGTGGAAAGTGTCCCTGCCCATGGCTGGGCGGTTTGAACTAGATGATCCTTAAGGTCCCTTCCAACTGTTACAATTCTTTGATTGTGTAATCTCTTCCTAGATTTCACCTTTGCTGCTGCATTTGCGTATGATGATACTAAGAGGACTATCTAATCAAGTCTTGTTTACTGTAATCTAAGTAGAAGGAAGCATGGAAAGATGTTGTCAGATTCAATTCTAGGATATCAGCAGTATTTTTGTTGTTTTGTTTGGTAATGGTGATTGTACCAGTAGTACGAGTACATTTATTTTAGACTTATAAGCAAGGAATAATATTTAAAAAAAAAATGATTAACTGTTATGAGCTGTGAAATGCTGGACAAATAATTTTTTTCTCTACCATAGTTCTGCAAAACAATGATAAAATATCTCTATTTGGACTTTAAGAATCTATTTGGGTTTTAAGCACTTTTCAAATGTGAAATACTACTTCTGAAAGAAATTGTATGGTTGTAGCAGAAGCATTTTTTGGTGGAATATTAAATCTAAAAGCTGTGGTCAGCAAGCCCCACAGCTTACATGAAAAAACTACTGTTTCTCACATTATCATTTATTAAAGGTACAAGTCTGTCCTGCTCAGTATGTGGCAGATTTGAAACCAGTATATACTCTTATTAACAGAATCATCATATTTACAGCTATATTTGCTAATTCCTGCTATAAGGAATCTGAAATATGTCTGGTTTACTTAATGCCTGCTTTCTGACACTTTTTGAAAGAGCCTTTCAAGAACCTTTTAAATATAGTTATCGTTCACACACAAACATTTTAATGTGCCTTTTAGCCTTTTATGAAGGATATCAATAATCTCATTTATGTCATATAATACCTCTAGAGAAGCAGGCAGCACTTCCTGTACATTTGCAGGGGTAGTGCTATGTATGTTGAATAGCTGAAATATGACTGCCAGCTGCTAAATATTTCTTCTACTGCTGAACTTTCCCCCAAATCCCTCTACTGGAGAATTTGAAAACCAGAATTATTTTCTTCTCACAATCTTCTGACTGCTTTCTGAAAGAAAAGTGAACCACTCTCCCTAGAATATTGCATTGCAATTGAAGAGAAATATCATACTTCCAAAAATCTCTCCGTATGAACAAAGAACAAAAGATTGCAAATAGTTTTCCACTTTTCAAGAGTAAGCTTTCTTTGCTTTCATACCATAGTACAGCATTGCAGAATTGCAGAATGTTAGAGATTAGAAGAGACCTCCAGAGATCACTGAGTCCAACCTCCCTGCCAAAAGCAGGACTGCTTAGGGTAGTCCAAACAGAAATGCAATCTCGCAGGTCTTGATAGTCTCCAAAGGAGACTCCACAACCACTCTGGGCAGTCTGTTCCAGTACTCTGTCACTCTCATTGTAAAGAAATTTCTCCTTATGTTGAAGTGAAACCTTCTATGTTCAAGTTTGTATGCACTATTCCTTGTCTTACTACTGTGCACCACCAAAAAGAGATTGGCCCCATCCAGTTGACACACACTCCGAGATATTTATAGACATAGTATAGTGAGATCCACAGAAATAAAAAGGGAGACATGCATCAGTTTTCCAGAAATTTGTGCTTGGCTCCAGAGTCGAAATTCAGCTTTCTGTTAGCCTTAAATCAGCACTTCTGAACATATTACTGTAATAAATTACAGTATATGTAATTTTAAATATGAAACCAAAAAATGGATTTACTCAGTATACTGGTCTTAAGGACTTCTAAATTGCCTTGGGAATGAATCTGACATCTTGCTTTATTGGTTTATTGCTTTATTGGTTGTGTGAACACATCTTTTCCATACTGGAATGGTTCTCTGCATAAGCTGTCAGAACTGCATGTTTTCTTGCACATCTTACATAGGTGCTGAAAAACTGTAAATACTGTGTGTATTGCAGTTGTTCAAAGATGTTTGACAAAGCTGAAGGAGATAAGAAGGCACACTGAAAAGCAGGGAAAAAAGAAACATTTGTTTTTTCTTTTTTTCCCTAGGTGCATTACCTTACAAACTAGGAAGCTGCTGCACCAAAGCTCTTCACAGATTGCTTGTCAAAGACATATGCTGAGCGGAAAGATAGATTTTTCTTATGGTCACTGAAACAGAGTCAGTCATCAGAGGAAGGGAATGATTGTTGTAACTTAAAACTGAGTTTCCTTTAGGAACATCACAGGGACATGGTGTCAGACTGGGAGCAAATAGGTAGCATGGATATGAGGGCTGTTTTTATCATGGTGCTTACTTGCATTGAAGATATTTGCTTCATTTATCTCTCTTCACATTTTTTAAATGAAATAAACTAATGATATTAGTAGCTCAATCTTGTAGACAAACCTTCACAGCCAGTGGTATCATGCCTTTGAAATATCAGTAAAGGCAAAGTTGTGACCCAGGGTTTTTTATCTCAATTTCTGTCATATTTGTTGCATAGCACTGAAAGTAACTGTTGTTCCATGCTTTTCTCCAAAGCCTTTTTGGATAGCTGAGCAAAATTTTGTCAGTTATGGGAGAAAAAAACCCAAACAAACCAAAACAAACAAAAAGGTTGAATTTTATTTTTGTAGGAATTTGTTCAGTGTCTAAAAGAGTGATACAACTAGACCTTCCGTACTTTCATATTTCATCCCCAAAGAATCAGGCTTTTAGTTTTGGGATATTACTGTTACTTTGTCTAAAAGTTCTTTGTGCTATGCTGACTTCAATAATCTTTACCACCATGTACACAGATCACTGTTTTTAAAGGATTCCAGGCATGTCAAGACCATTTTTCATTTTTTGGAGAGTATGTTTGCAGGAATTGTGGTATACCAAGGTAGTTGGTTAATAGCCTCTTCAGTGTTGATATAATTCTTATTAGCATGGTTTTCAGAGTGGTTTATAAACAGTAGCAGGGAGTGCACGTTTTCTAAAGAGTTCTACCAAAAGCATGGTTACATAAAGTGGGGCGTATGGCTAGGGTGGCGTTTGGCATCCTTCTTTGGCTCTCAGACACTCAGTATCAGATGTAATGTAAATGTACTAGAAACTATGAGTGATGGTGTGGAATGGGGGGAAATTATAGGGGATGGTAGGGCACATGGAAATCACAGCATGGCTCACCTCTTTTATATGAACCTGGTTTAATAATGACTTAAAGTGTTGTCCCTTCATCCAATCACTTTACAGTTTTTTCATTTTTTGGGAGTACACTACATTTGTGTGATTTGGAGGCTGCATCTTTAATTTAGAACCAGGGTAGTGAATACTCTGGGACAAAGTTTTTACTGGGACAAGGTATTGAATATAAAAAACAAGTGTTTTATGGATTGCAGTTATGTGATGATCTGTTCTTGGCTCGTCTTCCTGAACAATGCAAAAACTGCATCTACTGGAGCCCTACTACATTTTGTCTGTGGGTCCAGCACTACTAATGGGAGACATTCCCACAAGGGATAAATACAATAGAGACATGCTAGAGTACAAGAAAGGTTTATCTGTTCTGTTGCTAAGGTCTATGATGAGCCTTTTGTCCCTGGAAAATCCTATTTTTCACTTTATTCATACAGAGAAATATATATATTGAACCCACCCAAAGTTGCTGTCTTTTATTTAACATCTTTAAGGAAGCTACTTTTCATGCCCAAAACACATTGATAGTATCCTTTATGTTAAATTATCTCAGACTATGTCACTGCTGTATGCTTACAAAATCTGTAAACTGTAATAGTTAACACTTCTACAATGGCAGTCTTTTGAAGCAGCCACCAAAGCTTTGCTTTGTTATTGTAGTGGGTTTGCAGTGACCTGCCCCCCCACCTTTTAAA
>VWZI01002988.1:282187-347168 GCA_013396835.1 Psilopogon haemacephalus | reverse complement strand
TTAAGGTCTCTTCCAACCTAAACCATTCTATGATTCTATGACATGACCCTTATGCATCCAAATACATTGCTTTTAGATGTAATATGCCTCATAGGCATGATATTTGCACATCTACAACACAGATAATCCATACAGCACTGCATAATCCATCAGTGGATAAAATCAGAAGCAGACGGCACACCAATGCAAAGATCATGTATCGATACCTGTGGTCACTGAGAACCTTCAAGTGCTCCAGAAGAAATGGTATCTCTAGACTCTTCAAACTCTTCAACCTTTCACTGACTCTTTCAGTGATTTTTTTTTTCTTTCTCCATAAAAATGTTCAGTTTCCTCCCTCTACCCTAGTAAGAAGCGAATCTTAAAATGTATTTGGTTTGATTCCTAGGCTGAGGCTGATCCTATTGCTAGGTTAAGTAGGTTACTGCCAAGAGGAACCTGTTATTCATGGACAATAGACAAAATATTGATTAGCCTGCAGAAGTTTAGATTTAAGGCAGAGAGACAACCACTTTACTAAATATATAGCACTGCTTCTGCAGAGCAAAGTTGAATGATGACAAAAATAACTATTAATTTGTAAAAAGCTCAACACCTCGAGTTTTTAAAGCTTGTTAACCTCTTTTAAGTTATTGTTTGCTGTTGCAGCAGGTTTTCCTCGATACCAACTGAAAATCCCAAATCCATTTTTCAGCTGTTCCTGAAATTCAGCAATTCACTTTTCCTGTATATTAATTTGTTCAGCAGCTTCTTCTATTATCTATTAAAAACAGTAATATAATTCCTGGGAAATTATATCCTACTATTTTCCTGGGGAAAAAAAAATCCATGATTTCTGAGGAGAAAAAAAAAATAAATAAAAGCTAAGATACATCAGAAAAAGTTACTTCTATATCTGACATGCTGTTTTAATTTGTCTTCCTCTAATCTCTGCTCAGCTCCTCTGGACTATGTGGAGGTTTGAATCCCTACAACAAGAAGATAAAACAGCCTTTGAGTTTTATTGCATGTAAAAAGCTGCATGGCTTTTTGCAGTTGTGATGACTTGAACCTAACACTCTGAAACTGAAGGCAGGCTGGAAAGAGTTTGTTAAAGTCCTCAGAAACAGACAAGGATACATATTGATTGGAAGACCCAAACCTGTAATTATCACTACAGATGGCAGGTATTGCTTTCTGGTTTCTATTTCCCCTTACTGTAGAATGTGCCATCATCTTGGGAGAGAGAGGGAGAGATCCAAGTCAAGCAAATCAAAATCCCAGTATTTGTGGATGCTGAAAGTGTTTTCAGGCATATAACCTCAACAGTAGAACCTCCATAGAGAGACAAAAAAAGTGCCTACTTTTCAAATGGGCCAGGCAAGCCTGATCTTTCAAGAAAGAGGCTCTACAGCAAGTAGCAGGACTGTAAATTCCTTCCTGCCAAAATGAGATGAAAAATGCTGGTTTCCAGTGTGTCAAATGCTAGATACTTATCTTGAAAACTCTTAGGAAGTGCTGTAACAGAGAGACTAGAGGCAGGGTTCCATTTTCAGATGAAGACATACATCTAGGTGTCCACATGCAGGTTGGACATGCACTTGGTTGATAAGGTTGCATTACAATCAAATGGAGATATGGCCAATATCACCTAGCAGTGTCTAGAAAGCTTTGGAGCTGAACAGCCATAAGGTGTCTGCTTCAGAGTAACTGAAGTCAGTCTCTGGCCTCTACTAACTAAATGACACTAAAGAGCTGACAAGGGCTCACACACATAGAGCTCAGGAAGAGGCCCAGACTGATAATTCTTGAGAGTATTAATCTTATTCACACTAATAAGAGTCCAACCACAAGGGAAGTGGCTTCCCCTGGATTTGGCAAACTCAGTGATGGGCACCAGTCCTTTTCTTGGACCTGTTTATCCTCACAAGAACCAGGTTTATATCCATGTGGAACCTCTGTGGCATGAAGTAGATCAAAAGGAGCCTCATACTGCTGAGCACAGCAGAAGATAGAATTACTTCATTCTAACAGAGATGTCTCCAGTTTCTCCATGTGGACTAGGTATGAAGAATAGCAAATTCTTAACATATCACATCTGGACCTCTACAATTGGTCAATATTTGTATGTAATCTAAACTGCTTTTGAGGAAGCTGTCTAGGATGAAGTATGTTTCTTGATGAAGTTCAAGATCATACATGTTCCTCTGACCTTTCACCAGCCTATGCCAAGAACACAAAAGTAAACAGCTGATTCTCTGTCAGCTAGGATTCACCAGGAATCTATTTGGCTGGGGAAAGATGAATTGGTGGCAAGAAGCAATGGTGCAGAAGATGAAAGAGCAGAAGAAGAGAAGCTGCTAAACAATTAGCTATGTTAAAGGTTTAGAGTTCTTGGAAATATAGGAGGAGGTCACAAGGTCTGGGAAACATGCACTCACTTGAGGTGTGAGACTGTGTTGGTTTGAGCTAATTGGAGGATTTGAGTGAGAAATTAGACTATTGGCTGACAGAGAAATAAACACTGTGACGCTTCACCGAGTTTTGCTGAGGAAAGAAAATAAAGTTGTTTTAAGAACTGTTCTCAAAACAACCAGATGAGCAGAGGGCTTCTGTCTGTGTATGGCTGGGGCTGCTTTCTCCTTTGTCTCTCTTTTAGCTAATTCAGAGTAAAACTACTAACTCCTTCCTATTACTAATCCCTCTGACCGATCTTCAGCTTATCTGCAGCATCAACAGGTGGTGAGATAAGACAGGGGAAGTGGGGAANAGCTTCATTTATTAACTTCCAGTGTTTTCTGAGTTTTACCCAGGGTTTATTAAGGTGGGGGGGGCAGGTAACTGCTAACCCACTACAGAGACTAAACCCAAGTGCCTTCAAGTGCCCAAGTGTGAAAACATCCCTTAGTCCTCTCTAGCGGACTTCAGTGACTTAGAACTAGTACCCAAAATACAACTATGCAATTTAACAGTGGCATCATTAAGCCTGTGTGATTTAACAGTGGTATCATTAAGCAACTGAAGATCAGGAGGATTTACAAAATGCATGCTGTGTGCAAAAAAGCCATGCACCAGAAACAGTTTTGACATAGGATTTTGACATAGGGTTATAGTTACAGGCTATTGTAACCAAAGGAAGTTAAGCAAGGGCTGGCCATGGGAAAGCAGGGTTAGGGACAGAATTAGCTGTGTTACACACAACAAAAATGTCGTGTTGAAAGGCAATCACAAGGGAATGGAATGTTAAAAGGAATCATTGCCATGCTCTCTCCCCAGGCTTTAGTCAGTCTACCCAAACATGCACCCAGCATTATGAAAGCAGGACTACACTTAAATACCAGCAGCTCCACAACTTCTGCTGAACCAGTTGCAAAATATTTGAGGCTTCTGCAAGTTTGTCTGGTAAAAGAAAAAAATATAAAATCAAGGAGTGCTGGTAAGGCACCCCACAGGCCAGATGCACCTTCTTGAAGTTTGAAGCAGCAAACTATAAATACCAAACTTGGTAGAAGTGTTTGTTTGTAGCAATCAGTTGAATAGCTATAATATGCAAACCATAAATAACAATATTTGCAGAAATGTTTGTTTGTAGCTACTAGTTGGAGATTTGTGATACGTAATAGGTCTGGGTCTGTGCTCTTTTGACTAAAGAAAGCAGGAAAGAGATAAAGGAGAACCAGAGATATCCTCACTTCAGACCAATAAAGCAATTAAGGGAGGCCTGCTGNAACATAAATTGTGGCTTGTGCCAGCATAGGGCGTGCAGGACTGGCAGAGAAATTCTCCCTGTCACCTGGCGCTGTAATAAAAACATCTGCTCAATAATTCTGCATGAGTTGTGGGGGTCATTTGTTCGCAGGTCTAGGAGAGCTAAAATATTTTTTATGTATTGAAAAGTCTGCTTTTGAATTTAGGATGCCTTTACCTAAATGACTGTATAAAATCTTTTTAACTATAAGCTTGCTGACACTTTACCAAAACCTTTAGAAGAGTTGTTAGGAGCTAGAACACGACAAAAATCACGCCCAAAAAAGAAAGCCAACCGGATCCTGGGCTACATCAGGAGAAGTGTGGCCAGCAGGTTGAGGGAGGTGATTCTCCGCCTCTACTCTGTCCTGGTGAGATCCCACCTGGAGTACTGTGTCCAGTTTTGGAGCCCCTATTACGAGAGGGATGTGGACATGCTGGAGTGTGTCCAGAGAATTTTCACAAGGATGATCAGAGGGCTGCAGAACCTCTCCTATGAGGACAGGCTGAAAGAGTTGGGGCTGTTCAGTTTGGGGAAGAGAAGGCTCCAAGGTGACTTTCTTGTGGCCTTCCAGTATCTGAAGAGGGCCTACAGAAAAGCTGTGGAGCGACTTTTTAGGCTCTCAGTCCTTTTTAGTCCTCTTAGTGATAGGACTAGGGGGGATGGAGCAAAGCTGGAGGTGGGGAGATTTGGCTGGATGTGAGGAGGAAGTTCTTCAGCATGAGAGTGGTGAAGCCCTGGAATGGGTTGCCCAGGGGGGTGATTTGGGCCACTTCCCTGGAGGTGTTTGCAGCCAGGCTGGATGAGGCTGTGTCCAGCCTGATCTAGGGTAGGGTGTCCCTGGGCATGGTAGGGGGGTTGGAATGAGATGATCCTTGTGGTCCTTTCCAACCCTGACTGATTCTGAGATTCTATGAAATTCATAACAAAATGTGCATCTGCCTTGTTATCCACTGGGCTAAATTCACCAGCTATCCAGAGGTCTTCACACACAGTGGCTTGAGATTTTTGGCTCAGAACTGCCAACAAATGCTGCCTAACAAATGGAGTTTTCTTCAGATTTTCCCCCAGCTTCCTTCAGTCAACAGCAGATAGAATTTCATTTTTCTAACAATGACTATAGGCTTAGAATAACAACTCTTCAGATAGCCAACAGAGACGATAGAAATCAACAACAACAATTAAAGAAAAAATAATAATAATCCCACACGAGCATTCTGGCCATCTGGACACTGAAAGGCAGAAATAATGCTTCTCTACAAGCTAGGCTCTTGTACCATGCCCACAGTAGAATCAGACACTGTATTTCTACCAACTATCACATGTCGATAATAACGCAACTTGATATTCACAAAGAAACAGCATTCTATAAATACAGAAAATGCTAATAAACCTGATGGTTTCCTCAAAATGAAATGGAGACGCAGCCAAAACGATGGCATCCGCCTTTAAAACGACAGAAAAAAAGCTTACACGTGGGAAAAATAGCTCAAGTAATTAGTATTTCTCTTTTTTTAATTAAGACAGCTACCGCTACAAAGATCTGCAGACTTGGTACAAAGTAATCTTTTGTTTGAAGTCTGATAGAGCAGAATTTACACTGCAGTCAGAGAACAAGAAAATATGACAGTCTTGACCTATTTTGCAGCAAAGGCTGAGCAGAAGAGTGCTGTAAGCACTTTTGGACTGCTGAGATAGGTTACTGTGAGGCAATATCCCACTTTTTCCAGAACGTGATTCACCTCAGTACTGGTGTGTTTGCAAATACTCATTAGGGCTAATCACCCCACTTTGAGGTAAGTCATTATCATTACAATGATGATAGAGTTCTAATAATGTACAGAAGAATCTTGGAAATGGCATCAAAGAGATCTGCTTCCACAGGCCTTTTTCTAACTGAAGTAGTGGAAACCAAACTAAACAGATATCCTCCTGACTCTGACTTTTAACTTTGAATTGGTCAACTGTGCCTTCTTCAGACAAACCAATTATATAGAGTTAAGCCACTGAGTATTAGTTGAGGATTATTTTATTGAAATTTCCTCTCACCCAAATACAGGGAAGAGTGTAGAAAAATTCTACTTTTGCCTTGCCTTGCCTTGCCTTGCCTTGCCTTGCCTTGCCTTGCCTTCCCTTGCCTTCCCTTTCCCTTTCCCTTTCCCTTTCCCTTCCCNGGGTTGGGTCCATGCCCATGGGGTTGGGGCTGGGTCTGCCGGGTCAGGGCTCTGCTGCTTTGTTCCCTTCCCTTGGCTTGGAACCAGATCAGGTTGGGCCATGTCCAGAGGACTGAGCCCATGCTGGGTTGGTCCCAAGTCCTCTGTGGTTGGTCCCAGGTCCCCTCGGGTTGGTCCCAGGTCCCTGGGGTTGGTTCAGTGTCCAGCAGCCAGCCCTGGCCAGGAGCAGCTCCTCCCTCCTTGCCTGCCCTTCCCTGCCCTTCCCTGCCCTTCCCTGCCCTTCCCTGCCCTTCCCTTCCCCGCCCTTCCCTGCCCTGCCCTTCCCTTCCCTTTCCTATTTCTATCCCTTTCTGTTCTCCTTCCTTTCTACTTCCCCTTTCCTTTCCTTTCCCTTTCATATTTTTAAAAACAGAATTATCAAAAGACACAAACACACAGGAACATTTAATTTCACTTTGGGCAAAGCATGTCAACTCATCCCAAATTCTTCACAATTTCTGCCTTTCTTTCCCCACAGTAATGTTTCAAGTTACCATGAAATTGCAATTTTTAGATGTAATCTTTCAGAGGTTGAAGAGCTCTGTTTTCTTGGGGAAAGGGGTATTGGGTCTTCCAAAGCTCACTGATTGCCCAGTGATGAATGTGCCTTCTGCATCATCCCTTAGAATCCTATATAAATGAACTATATGAAGGGCGATGAAGCTGGTGAGGGGCCTGGAGCACAGCCCTATGAGGAGAGGCTGAGGGAGCTGGGGATGTTTAGCCTGGAGAAGAGGAGGCTCAGAGGTGACCTCATTGCTGTCTACAACTACCTAAAGGGAAGTTGTAGCCAGGTGGGGGTTTGTCTCTTCTCCCAGGCAACCAGCAACAGAACAAGGGGACACAGTCTCAAGTTGTGCCAGGGGATGTATAGGCTGGATATGAGGAGGAAGTTCTTGCCAGAGAGAGTAATTGGCGTTGGAATGGTCTGCGCATAGAGGTGGTGGAGTCACCATCCCTGGAGGTGTTCAAGAAAAGACTGGATGGAGCACTTAGGGCTGGGTGATAGGTTGGACTGGATGATCTTGGAGGTCTCTTCCAACCTGGCCTATTCTATTCTATTCTATTCTATTCTATTCTATTCTATTCTATTCTATTCTATTCATTATCCTATATAAATGAACACTTGCCATGGTCTACTGGATTGGATGGGGCTGGGTTATAGGTTGGACTGGATGATCTTGGAGGTCTCTTCTGACCTGGATTATTCTATTCTATGCTATTCTATTCTATAAACTATCCTATATAAATGAGCACTTGCCATGGTCAAGTTGATTGGATAGGGCTGGGTGATAGGTTGGACTGGATGATCTTGGAAGTCTTTTCCAACCTGGTTGATTGTATGTTTCCATGACTAACTAGCCTAGGCAGAGAGCTTTGATATTCCATAGCGCTGCAGATAGGCACTACACAATAGGAATAGTTTAGACCAAGGACAATCCTATGAGGAGAAAACAGGAATAACAGTTGTGCTCATCCCCTCGAAGAGAATTATAAAAGAGGTGGTTTCTCTTACATTCTTAAATGTCTTCCATATTGAGGAAAGCAGCTGTGCTTAAGACACCTTGGTTTTAGCAGACATGGAAAAATAAAATAATTTGAAAACATGGGAAAGAGGTTTCTGGCATAACTTTATATAAATGAATAGGGAATCAAGATTAACGACTGAACACCACACACCTTACAGAACACTAGAAGAAATTCTCCCATTTCTAAGCCATATTAGTAGAAAAATGTTTGGATATTGTTGTACTACAGGTGATTTTAATGTAAACATGAATCCTTTTCTGAGAATTCAATTTCTTTCTCATTTTTTTCATCAACTTTCACATTTCCAAGGCAGTCAATGTCTTGAAACGCAGCTCTCATATGACCCCTGACTTTGCAGCTGTGGTTTTTGTTATTTAGGAGTCATTTCATTTTGTTATTTATGAAAAAGAAAACTCCATTTCCTTTCTGTTCATATCCTTTATCACCAAGGACCAGGAGACAATGTGGTATTCTGAGGGGCTAATTAAAAGATTGGTAGTGACATTTTAGAAAAATCCAATTCCCTGCTGGGAGATACTCCTTTAATTTTTTAGCTTATTTTTGTATTAGAAAGAAACAGCCAGGAAGACAAAGATTTTATATATATATGTATATATAGTTATTTTGAAGTGCTTAGGCTTTTAACAGTTGATAAACAATACAAAATTGAGACAATGGCAAGATGAAAAACTGTAAGGACCCTCTAACCTTGGATCAATAGTGAGTTTGTTAGTTGCCAAAAGAAATGTAGGTGCTAATGCCTGTATTATCACATGGTGCTGAGTACTTCTAATCAGCAAATCTTGCACAGAGTAGCTCAGGAGTCTTTATACATTATCATAGAATTATCATAGAATCAATCAGGGTTGGAAGGGACCACAAGGATCATCAAGTTTCAATCCCCCTGCCATGCCCAGGGACATCCTACCCTAGATTAGGCTGGACACAGACTCATCCAGCCTGGCCTTAAACATCTCCAGGGAAGTGGCCCCAACCACCCTCCTGGACAACCTGTTCCGGGATCTCACCACTCTCATGCTGAACGACTTCCTCCTCACATCCAACCTGAATCTCCCCACCTCCAGCTTTGCTCCATTCCCCCCCATCACTACCTGAGAGCCTAAAAAGTCCCTCCACAGCTTTTCTGTAGGCCCCCTTCAGATACTGGAAGGCCACAAGAAGGTCACCAGGGAGCCTCCTCTTCTCCAAACTGAACAGCCCCAACTCTTTCAGTCTGTCCTCATAGCAGAGGTGCTGCAGCCCTCTGAGCATCCTTGTGACCCATCTCTGGACACACTCCAGCATGTCCACATCCCTCTTGTAATAGACATTACTTGCTAGGAATATCTCAGAAACCTTCCAGGCAACAATGTCCAACCATAGAAGCATAAAAAGCAGAATGAGGAACTGCCTCGGTACCTACTAAGTGACCCTGTAAAATCCCTTACATTTTCACAAATTAACTTCTCCTTAAGCCCCATGAGTGCTTTATTTACAGTGAATAAGAGTTGACAGGTAAAGCAATTATGAAAGCTCCCGGAATAATAAAATGTGCAACGAGTGGGGAAAATGTTTACCTACTTTAATAAAAAATGTACTTAAAAAAAAAAAAAGGCTATTTTTTTTCTTTTCCTGTTTTTGTGGTGGGGGGGTTCTGTTTGCTTTTAATTTCGGTATGGTATCTGTATTTGACTTCTTGGAGGGTTTGGGGTTTTTTTCAGCAAACTACACCTGAAATGGCTCATCCTTGGTCACAACAGATGACCTGTCAAAGCCTCACAGGCTCAATGGACCTGGCAGAGTGGGTGATGCAATCATGTGGGCAGTGACCTTTTCAGTTTAAATCGAATGTGTCTTGGGAGGCAAAAGCTGAGTTGATCTTTCAGTTCCTCTTTCTGCATTTTCTACCCCCTACTGAGACAAAATTACAATCTTTCTTTTCAGCACTCCATCTGAAGACAGAGTTGGATGCAAACCCCTGTCTGTGGGTGACTTTCTTCTTACCTCATAGAGTTATTTCTGATGATTATTTTTGCTGCTGGAACAAGACACTATTTAGCACTTTGTAGAAAGATACTTCATGCAGCTCTAGCGTAGCTACAAACCTGAAAACTGATTTAACCTGGCTGAACAAAGAGCTCAACTACAAGCCTTGGAATGAATCCATACTTCTCCAGCACGTTTGTTGGTGTTTTATATGGAGCCAGTCTGAATGTTTCCCAAACAAACTCCCTGGGGAGATTTTTCTGCACCGCTAAGACTGTATCTGCCTACGCATGCTTTTTGATTACTTAGTTTAAACACTTCACAGGTCAAAATCTCTCCTGTGCCAAACTCTGCTAAGGGCAGGTTATGGTTCCCTGAGTCTGCAGTGCACATGGAAGTCATGGGGTTGTTTTTGCTTCTGCCAGCTGGCACAGGGACCCAGTGGGACAGCTGGCAGCTAAGGCTGGATGGAATGCTGGCACCACCCAAACATCCCTTCTCTTGCTTTCTGCTCACCAGGAAAGTGAGCGCCAGCTCCTGCCTCCCAGAGACTGATCAGGTACAGTCTCTATCTGGTAGTGCTGGAGGTAGTCTGATCTTAGGCTGCTCTAATAGTGAAAGGGAAGAATGTTCTAATGGGATATTTTGATTACACAGAGCTGCATGGATTTGCAGATTGCAAATATCAGTGTCGCCTGCTGCTGAAGTGAAAAAGCTCCTGAGGCCAGCAGAAACTATTTTCATGTGCTGCACTTCGGTTTCTCACACTGGAAAACAATTATAAATTACAAAAGCATGGGAAGCATCTCTGGGTTACATCCAACAGAATGATACAAATATCTTTCACTGGTAAGGGAGCAATTCTTGGGCCAGATGTAGAAACTGGTAAGAGGGCAGAAATTCCATGAAAATTGAGTGGCTTAACACGCTACATAAAGGACTGCAAGGTCCCTGACACACCTATTTTCCCAAAAGTTTCTTCAACTCAGCCTAACTCTACTAAGTTTTATCAAGAGTACAGTACAGAGTTGTAAAACTGAACAAGTTGTGATCAAACCTTGTAAGTTTTTTGGCTTATTTTTTACTTCCAAGAAGAAGGACATAAACAAAGGTAGTGCTAAAGCCTAACAAGGATGCTGTCAATATCAGTGTTAAGGTTTGCTTGTTTGAAAAGGAAAAAGAAGTTCATGTACTTAAGCTTTTAGTTTTTACTTATACTTAAAAGCTTAAGTGAACTCTATACACAAGTACAGTCAGTTTACAGTGAGGTCTACAGTAATCATTTTAGCAGATGTTCACCTGTACATAGTGGACTATGAGGATGACAAATGCAGAGCTCACTTCAGTTCAGGATCTCTCAAATGCAGACCTTGAACCTCTTAACAACCACACCTCTGAACAGGCCTACCAAGTTTAAGACCTCTTGGACACTGCAGATTCAGCACCTAAACTTATTGCTACTGTATCTAACAAAAAAATGCATTACACATCAGACCCGGTAGAAGAAAGCACTCTGGGAAGAAAATAATGCTTGGCTTCCAGGAACAATAGCAAAGGTACTTAAAGCAGAGCAGACTCCATTTATACTGCTATTTTAGAAGCAGATAGCTTTGTATTTTCACAGGATATTAGAGGCTGGAAGAGATCTCCAGAGGGCACTGAGTCCAACCTCCCTGCCAAAGCAGGATCACCTAGGGTCATTAGCAGAGGCCAACGGGATGAGATTTAACAAGGCTAAATGCAGGGTTCTAGACTTTGGCCACAACAACTCCAGGCAGCACTACAGGCTGGGGACAAAGTGGCTGGAGAGCAGCCAGGCAGAAAGGGGCCTGGGGGTGGTGGGAGATAGTAGGCTGAACATGAGCCAGCAGTGTGCCCAGGTGGCCATAAGAGCCAATGGCATCCTGGCCTGGATGAGGAATAGTGTGGCCAGCAGGACAAGGGAGGTTATTCTGCCCCTGTACTCAGCACTGATCAGGCCAGACCTTGAGTGCTGTGTCCACTTCTGGTCTCCTCAACTCAAGAGAGATGTTGAGGTACTGGAACGTGTCCAGAGAAGGGCGATGAAGCTGATGAGGGGCCTGGAGCACAGCCCTGTGAGGAGAGGCTGAGGGAGCTGGGGTTGTTTAGCCTGGAGAAAAGGAGGCTCAGGGGGGACCTCACTGCGGTCTACAACTACTTAAAGGCAGGTTGTAGCCAGGTGGGCTTGGTCTCTTCTCCCAGGCAACCAGCAACAGAACAAGGGGACACAGTCTCAAGTTGTGCTGGGGGAGGTATAGGCTTGTGCTGGGAGAGGTATAGGCTGGATATAAGGAGGAAGTTCTTGACAGAGTGATTGGCAGTGGAATGGGCTGCCCAGAGAGGTGGTGGAGTTGCCATCCCTGGAGATGTTCAAGAAAGGACTGGATGGAGCACTTAGTGCCACTGGCTAGGGCTGGGTGATAGGTTGGGCTGGATGATCTTGGAGATCTCTTCCAACCTGGCTTATCCTAACCTATCCTATCCTATCCTATCCTATCCTATCCTATCCTATCCTATCCTATCCTATCCTATCCTATCCTATCCTATCCTATCCTATCCTATCCTATAAATGCCTTCTTATGATGTCTCTGTAACCAGTTTTGGAAAACTGTCCCCAACAGTGTATTGTGTGTCCCCAGCAACACAAAGGCAAGAGCAGTTTCGCAGAGCTACGGGAAAGCAGTGAATCTCAGGCTTTCTTAAATAAACCGTAAGGTAGTCTGCACAGGAATGCATCCAAGAAGGCCTTGAGAGTCTCCAGAGAATGAGACTCCACAAGGTCTCTGGGCAACCTGTAACTGATGCAATTGTCCATTATACTGTACAACAAGGTGAATATATAAACCAGGCAAATAGTATTTGGAATGGAAGGTTTAAAAGCTGACATCAAATGCCTCATTTTTGCCAAGCCCAGAAAAAGATTTGCACAAAAAAAAATTCTGAAAATGTAGTTGAATTTACAGAAACAGACAAATAGTCCTTTACACAACTGTCCTAAAATCCCAGCCGTTCTTTTCTCAGTTTGCTTCAGCTCTGATTCATGCTCCAGTCTTTAAACCATACAAATTCAGTGAAGGCTAACTTCAACTGGTAGCATAACCTGTTGTGAGAAAATGTCATCCTGTATGACACTGATTGTGTTAAAAAGCTGCCCTTAAAGAGTATCCACAGCAGAGAATATTCCCCTCGTGTGCCCCCAGTATAGGAAGGACATGGAACTGTTGGAGCGAGTCCAGAGGAGGGCCACAAAGATGATCAGAGGGCTGCAGCAGCTCTGCTATGAGGGCAGGCTGAAAGGGTTGGGGCTTTTCAGCCTGGAGAAGAGAAGGCTTTGAGGATACCTTATAGCAGCCTTCCAGTATCTGAAGGGGGCCTACAGGAGGGCTGGGGAGGGACTGTTCACAAGGTCTTGTAATGACAGGACAAGGGGGAATGGGTTCAAATTGGCAGAGGGGAGATTTGAATGGGATGTTAGGAAGAAATTCTTCACAGTGAGGGTGGTGAGGCCCTGGAACAGGTTGCCCAGGGAGGCTGTGGCTGCTCCTTCCCTGGATGTGTTCAAGGCCAGGCTGGATGAGGTCTTGAGTGACCTGATCTAGTGGGAGGTGTCCCTGCCTATGGTGAGGGGTTGGAACTGGATGACCTTTGAGGTCTCTTCCAACCTAAACCATTCTATGATTCTATGAATACTCTGACCTGTGTTTATTATGCAGACACAAACACTTCTGTCTGGATTCCACTGTTCTGTACAAAACTGTGCTGTACAAAAGTAAAGAAAATATTTTCTATCCTAAAAGCTATATGAGACTGATAATGTATAGATCTATTTAAGAGGCACAGTGAAAAGTCACTGTGAGACTGCTCATGTGAGTAAGCCACATAGGTTGCTGACTCAAAGAACTGGAAGAAAACTAACAGAAAACCAGAAGCAAGTAGGAAGAGAGTGCAGCAATAAAGCTTCCGTTCACATAAATCACATGGAGGCACTCCTTAGAAAATTCTTACTTTGTATGAAAATGCTGCATGTTGACAGGCATTTCTTAACCAGTGTTTTCTTACTGAAACAGAAGTAGATATATTGCCATGCAAGCTCGTTCATCTGTCTAAGAATTTTACTTCTGACATTTATTGTGTTGTCAGACACCTTGTTTTGCTTTGCAACCCAGATGGCCTGGAGAAGTACCCCTGCTTGCTCAGAATACATCGAAATTGTTCAAATTACACCTTAACGAAATATAATAGAAGGATAATGCTGGACAAACCCCTAGAAAGTATACAAAATGTAAAGATCACTGCTATTATCTGTAATTAAAAAACCTAGTGATGATTATGGACAGAGGAATCGACTGCAACCTCAGCAAGTTTGCAGCACAGCAAGCTATGTGGCACAGTTGTCTTCCTAGAGGGCAGGGATGCCATTCAGAGGGACCTGGAGAGGCTGCAGAGGTGGGCCCAGGCCAACCTCATGAAATTCAACAAAGCCAAGTGTAAGGTCCTGCACCTGGGTCGGTGCAGTCCCAAGCACAAATCCAGGCTGGGGGGGGAATGGCTGAGAGCAGCCCTGAGGAAAAGGACCTGGGGGTCTGGGTGGATGAAAAGCTCAACACGAGCTGGCAGTGTACACATGCAGCCCAGACAGCAACTGTGTGCTGGGCTGCAGCAAGAGCAGCTGTGGCCAGCAGGTCGAGAGAGGTGATTCTGCCCCTTTACTCTGTTCTCTTCACACCCCACCAGGAGTAATGTGTGCAGTTCTGGAGCCCCCAACAAAAGAAGGATGTGGAATTGTTGAAGCAAGGCCAGAGGAGGCCACCAAGATGCTGAGAGGGCTGGAGCACCTCTGCTTTGAGGGCAGGCTATGAGAGTTGGGGCTTTTCAGCCTGGAGAAGAGAGGGCTTTGAGAAGACCTTATAGGTGCCTTCCAGTATCAGAAAGAAGCTTAAAGGAAGGCTGGGAAGGGACTATTCACAAGGTCTTGTAATGACAGGACAAGGGCTAATGGGTTTAAACTGGCAGAGGGGATATTTAAACAGGATGTTAGGAGGAAGTTCTTCACAGTGAGGGTGGTGAGACACTGGCACAGGTTACCCAGGGAGGTTGTGGCTGCTCCCTCCCTGGAGATGTTCAAGGCCAGGTTGGATGAGGCCTTGAGTGACCTGTTCTAGTGGGAGGTGTCCCTGCCTATGGTCGGGGGTTGGAACCAGATGATCTTTGAAGGCCCTTCCAATGTAACCCATTCTATGATTCTGTGATTATCTAGTGATTTTTCCTTGGTAGCCTATAACAATAATTATTCTTACAGAATATTTTATTGTCCATTTCTACTTTCCCTGGCTATAAAGTCTGTTGCTTCAGCTGACAACATGGAAGTTTTTTACTTTTCTAAAAATCTGCTGCATATTGGAGGACAAATCATCACTCCCCAGACCTTCACCTTTTTTTTTTTTTCAAGAAACAAACAACTATTTTGATTTGGCTTCATTTGTCACCAGATCTTGAGTGTTATAAGCTTTTATAATCACACATGGATATCTTACACTCACTTTAGTGCCCAAAACTGGACAAAGTTCCTCTTAGAACAGTGCTTGTGTCTGCTATAAACCCCCAAGACTTCTCAGCAAGCTTCTGTTGTACCAGTTAATCTACATTTTGCATTTGTCAAGGGTCTCTTCCTTTTATTTCTGAGCTGATACACTTTTGATTTTCTTGCTGGAATTTATGAAGTTGAGTTGCTTCAGCTAAGTCACTACCTGCCACTGGGAGTAATTTCCACTGGTCAGTTGCCCTTCTTCTAAACAACTCCTTTCTAAATGTTCAACACTGACTGTAGTGATGAAGGAAAAGTATAAAATCAAAGAGTATTGGTGAAAGATGCAAATGTAACCAGATGCAACCATAAATACTAAGCTTTGTAGAAGTGTTGTAGCAATTAGTTGGAGATTTGCAACACGTAACCTTGAAAAGTCCAGGTTTGCTTTTTTGGTTCTTTAGGCTAGAGAAAGCAGGGTAGTGATAGAGGAGGTCAAAACATCCCAACTACAAACTAATGAAGCAATTAAGGGAAGCCAGCTGTGAAATTTGATTGAAGGTGGAAAGCACACTGTGAGGAAGATTGCTGGCCTTCACAAAGGTGGAAAATATACTGTGAAGATGACTGCTGGCCTTCACAAAGGTGGAAAATACACTGTGAAGATGACTGCTGGCCTTCACAAAGGTGGAAAACACACTGTGGGGAAGACTGCTGGCCTTCATCCCAACCACCAGAAGACCACCGAGAGGGTGGAACTGGGGCAGAGAATGGGAGGACACCTATGTTATTGAGCTCCAAGAACTAATTTTAATAATCCCTCCTATTCTAAGAAATAATTGTAATAACCATACCTCTTATCACAAATACGTATGCTTTTGTAACATAAATTATGGTTTGTGCCAGCATAGGGTGTGCAGGATTGGTGAAGCGATCCCCTTTGTACCTGGGATCTACTTCAGAACTCTCTACAGGTTTTGGGGTTCACTCTGTAGGTCAGTAGTACTTGCACTTTGAACCTCTGTTTTTGTAATTATGGGGTGGGTTAAAATCAATGTTACTGAAACCCAGGAATACATTTCTTAATATCAGTGCACCATTATGAAACAGGCATTCTTTATTATGGCACCAGAGGCCGCGGGGGATAGCTCCACCACCTATCATGCAAAACAAACTTGCTTTAAGCTGCTGCTGACATAGATCAAAACGTTACATACTCATTAGATTTCCTAGAACATAGAAACAATTTCCAGGAATAGTTTCACATAAAACCTCCTCCTTGTGTGTGTGCTCTTTTCATTGTCAAGAGATCCTTAAGTTGGTCTCAGGTGGTCATGGTGTTCCAGATGACCGCAGTTTGAACCTCTGGCTCTTTCTCCTCCTTATATGGAACTCTTTTGGCTATTATATGGATTGGTTATATAACGCTATTCTTTGCTTCATAATTAACTGTATCTCCTTGGTTACATGCCCTTGACTACAGTTTAGACTAGACAGGGTTGATTTAACATAAACAATAGATACCTTGCTTCTTGTTTTAATCTTGGTGTCAGTAAGACCATCCTATTTCTACCACCATCATCATAAAGACCTAAAGAAAACGCCTTCTAAAACTTCAGGTTTAGCTAAACTCCTTTAAACTGTGCTTTGCAATATCCTCTTTTCAGCCACTTTTAAGTGTCTTTGAAACCCAACCAAGAATGGGAGTCCTCTGTGTGGCAGGCATTCCAGAAACAAAGAAAATACTGACCCTACAGAGCATTCTAAGTAATGTGCTTCCGAAGATCACAGGAGAGAGCAATGGGGTATAAACCAAAGTAACAGCGAAAAAAAGCACAATGGTTTTACGTGGAACGACAGAACAAAAAATCAGGAGAAAAAAAGTCGGTAGTGACTGTATGGTAGGATGAGAAGCATGGCACAGGAGAAAAAAAAAAACCAGTCGAAGGAAACAGAGATAACTATAATATGAAAAAAAAGGAATGGGGAATAAAATGTGACCCAGCAAGGACAGGGCAGTTCAAGTTCACCTAAAACCGCAAAATTCTCTGCATGCCTGAGCCTCTGCGCTTCTGTATTCTTGCAGCCATGCCTGCCTGGCTGGTGTCTGCAAACAGAAAACTTCGATTTACCGACCACTTTTACTGCCTTTCTCTAAGCAGTTCCATGCTCATCCCAGCAGTTTGTAACACAGATAAAGCAAAATAGCTGCTAAATAGTACTGACCTCACTCACTGACATCTTTCTTTGTTTACACTGAGTGTCCATATGGTTACTAGGACAGACAATTTAAAAGTTCATATAAGAATTTGCCGTCTGATGAGAACTCGTGGAAAGTTTCTGCATGTACCCACTCCCCGGGAGGGCTACAAACGGAGCAGCCATTAGCAGCTCCCAGCAACCCAGAGGTCAGACAACAGCAGAAGACTACAGCAATTACAGCCAGAATGAAAGGCGCTTCCTACCACGTTTCAGAGATCAAGTGTAAAGCAAGCACCTAGTCCTTTTTTTTTTTTCAAAATCAGAAGGGAAAAAAAAACCAACCAACCTTAAGCAGGTACTCGAAAAAAGCATGTCTGAAGAAGGAAGCAACTTTTAAAGCTTTGAGGCTAAAGAAGCCGGAGTACAGGAGATTTGCAAAGAATCCCACTGCCCAGACAGAAAAGTTAAGGAACATAGACCTGAAGATCTATAAATCTTTTGATTGGACAACAGGGTCACAGCGTTTGTCAGTAGCAGAGCCTTGTGCCTTGTTTGTACTAACGAACAGAAAGAGCAATTATTTTAGGAAGTTTTAAAACCCTAAATCTTTGGCTATTAATTACATCAGCTGTGAAGGAGCAAACCAGAATGCATCTAAAATCTGGGGAAGGATAACCTTAAACTATCAGGAGCCTGCAGGACAGCAAGTAACAGTTGGTTATTTACCATAGGTAATATAGGGGTAATTCAAGGGTTTTATTTTTTAAGCAGAGAGCTTTTCAAAAGGGCTGCCAGGTAGATGGTGCAATAAACGATTTAAAAGAATTTATATTCTAGGATTAAAGGAAACATTTAAAAACACATTGAATCGCTGATGTGATCAAAAACATTTGGGCGCCAGTTAAAAACGTTAATGGCACAGTAAGAGTCCTATATTTGACACTGAGCTAGACAAGAGATACTCAAGAAACATTTAATTTTAAATCCAGGGTATTAACATAACTTCATTATGCAGTGAGACACATTTTAAAACAAGCACCTGAAATCCCAGGAGGGTAGGTAAAATCCGAGTTTTGCAAATTACTATCTGAAGACGGTTCAAAATATTTTTATATTTTCTAAAGAAGGAAAAAACGTGGTGAAAGTACATTGTTGGAAGGTCAACACTAAGGAACACAACTGGGGAGTCGGTCTGTGCCTCAGGAGTCAGGTATCGTATCAGTACCTCTTAATGCTAATGGGAGGTTTGTTGTTAGTCCCTCTCCCCTCCTTCCCCTTGTCATTTACTGAACTTATGTGCTTTAGAAGAGCAAGTTCTCTATTTTTTTTAAACAAAAAAAAAAAAAGTATGTCAAGGTGCTTCAGCCTGCAAGCATGGCAACCCAAGAGTTACCTGTAATCTGTCGCATGCCTAAAGCAGGGCACAAGAACTGCCCATTTCAGGTCTACTTCAGTTAAGGCGCCTTATTACTGTTACCGTTCTAAGGTAGTACAAGATCGCTGTACATGATGCAAAACTGCTTGGTAGTCACCACTTCCACTCCAGAACTACAGCAGAGGACGTTGTGTTCTCTGCAGCAGTCACTTGACACTGATCCCACGGGGGGAAAAGGCAGCAAGCCAGCC
Source organism: Psilopogon haemacephalus (assembly GCA_013396835.1). Classification (NCBI taxonomy): domain Eukaryota; kingdom Metazoa; phylum Chordata; class Aves; order Piciformes; family Megalaimidae; genus Psilopogon; species Psilopogon haemacephalus. The sequence goes on along the minus strand of VWZI01002988.1, from coordinate 328,339 downwards.
AAGGCTTTATAGGTCAGTCAGGCACAGCGCCTGGCAAACAACTACTGCCGCCGTGAACCAGGCCAGAGCCGGACCTACCCCGTGAGTCAGCGGCAGCCGCTATCGGCCGGGCGGGCGGAGGAGGGCGGCCGAGCGGGTAGAGCTAGTGGAGGCCGCGCCCTGCTCCCCAGCCACGCGTGACTCAGAGGCCACTCCGCGCTGCCTAATTCGAGCTCTGGGCGCACGGCGACACCGCTCGGCGCAAGCCGGAACCGGAAGTGACACCAGGGCAATTTGAACAGCCGGCGCGAGCCCCGCCGCCTCGGGCAGGGAGCATGCGCGGCCCTGCCGGCCGTTGGCAGGGCGAGCCTGGCCATTGGGCCGCGGAGCCACGTGACCCGCGCCCTAGTGGCCGGCAGCGGGGCCGCTGCCTCCGCCCTTTTCTTCCCCCCTCACCTCCCGCTCCGCAGCGCCGGCCGCGGGAGGAGTGGGGCGCATGCGCGGTGCGGGCGGCCGTGAGGAGGCAGGTGGACTGTGCCTCTTTGCTTTCTCGAACGATTTTCTTCTCCGTGTTTTGTGGAAGGCTAAAATGGCGGCGGTGTGACACCGGCTTAAGCGCCGCCAGCTAACCGCAGAGGCAGAGAGAAGACCGTGGGATGGTAAGCGGGCTCCGGGCCCGGGCAGTTTGCGACCAGACTCCGCCTCCTGCCGGCCGCAGCTTCGGCCCCGCAACCCGGCATCGCGTGGAACAGCCGCTCCGCTCCGCACCCGCGAGGGGACGCGCCGTGGGGGTAAGTGGCATCTCTCTCCTCCTCTCTCCGCTCCCCCACCTCCGTCCCTTCTGGGATCTGACGCTTTGGTGCCTTTAACGTGCGCGGGAGGCCCGGGACACACTGCGGGACAGGGCTGAGGCCGGCAGTAGGCCCAGATCTGGCGCTTATGACGAGCGGGCGGACGTACCGGCGTCCCGGGAGGGAGATAGCCTCGTTCCTTTCTAGTCTATGCCTCCCCTGGGGCGCCCGGCGGTGTGCTCGCCGCGCCGCAGGCAGCAGTGTCCCCGCCTGATCGCGGGCCGGGCGCTGGCATCGCCTTTCCCTCACGAAAGCGCGAGGGTTTCAAGCGGGGCTGAAGAGAAGGGGCGGTCCGGCTGCGGATGTCACCTGCGGGCCTCAAAGAGGCTAGCTGGAGTGATGACGACTACGCAGGGAGTTCCCCCTTGGAGCCTGCCGGCTCTCTAGGTCCTGGTTCGCCGCGCTGGGGGGTGATGGCGTTTTGGCGAGTTGCAGTGGTGCGGGGGAGCAGAAAATGCACTCAGTTGGTGTGAAAGCGCAGAGCTGCTGTGCCTTGGGAGGAGAAAACTCCGCGCGTTACCGGGCACTGCACCTAGGCCTTCGGAAACGAAGCAAGCGGCACTATGCGAAAGAGCCCAGCCGCAACCGGGCATCTGCGGAGGAAAGGAGAAACGTGGGTCAGTGGTTGCCAGGCGGCAGCTCGGCTTCCGCAGGCGTTTCCTGCGCCAGTGACACAGCGCGGGAAGGAGAAGTGTCTGCGGCGTGAGGCGTGCGCCGCTGCTTTAGCTTAACTCTCGGAAGTATGATGAGATAACAGTGACTTCTTTTGCTATCTTGGTTTTAGGTTGGGCTCACCGAAAGTGCTGGCTTTGTAGCCTTACAGAGAGGTGACGCTGGTGGAATGCAGACGTTAAATTCTTGTCCTCAAACGGCTCCATAAAAGTAGGGCAGCTGTAGAATCAGTCAGAGTTGGAAGGGACCACAAGGATCATTTAGTTCCAACCTCCCTGCCGTGGGCAGAGACACCCTACCCTAGATCAGGCTGCCCACAGCCTCTGCTAGCCTGGCCTTAAACACCTCCAGGGATCTGGCCCCAACCACCTCCCTGGGCAACCCATTCCAGGCTCTCACCACTCATGCTGAACTTCCTCCTCACATCCAGTCTGAATCTCCCCACCTTCAACTTTGCTCCATTCCCCCTAGTCCTGTCACTACCTGAGAGCCTAAAAAGTCCCTCCCCAGCTTTTCTGCAGGCCTCCTTCAGATACTGGAAGGCCACAATAAAGTTACCTCAGAGCCTCCTCTCCTCCAAACTGAACAGCCCCAACTCTTGCAGCCTGTCCTCACAGCAGAGGTGCTGCAGCCCTCTGATCATCCTTGTGGCCCTTCTCTGAACACACTCCAGCATGTCCACATCCCTTGTGTAATAGGGGCTCCAGAACTGGATGCAGTACTCCAGGTGGGGTCTCACCAGAGCAGAGTAGAGGTAGTTGCTATGTCGATTTTAGTAGTTCCACAACAACAGTTAAAAAAGCTGTTTACCAAAGGTTCTGAACAGGCTGAGATTTTGAGATTAAACCTCACTGAAGGATGTGAATATGAGATAGAGGTGGGTTTCTATTGCTTTTTGTTTCACAAGAAAAGCTGATCGAGTATTCTCTTGCTCCTCCTGTCTTCATGCCTTATTCTGTTGTCTTCTATTTCCAGTGTTCATGTAGAGAAACTAAACACGGGTAGGTGCAAAGAACCTGGTGTCTTAAGGCCGACAGGTTTACCCCTCGTGTATTACTTAAGAAAAGGCTTTCTAGTTAACTTGCTTGTGCTTCAGTAGCTAGTTCGAAAGTGGTAATTTGATCTTCTGTGGAATCCCATGATGTAATTGTAGGTTTAACTAGCCTTTGAGCTCTGGCTGTTATCAAAGAGATGAAATCTTGTCTTCCTGGTTGCAAGTGTTTGTATACCCTTTAGACCCTTGTAATAAGCTGGACTGGCGAGCCAGTAAAACTTTAAAAGATGGTTTGGGTGTTTTTTGTTCACTTGGTTGTTGTATATGTTTGTTTTTAGTATTTTGTCACTGTGCTACCAAAAGAGCCTAACAACCTTATTTGTAAGGTGTGTCAGGCCAAAATTCATTAATTGGACGTGTGAGATCTGAAGACTGCTCTGCACTGTTGTGTTTAAAAATATTTCACCAGCTAAGCAAGATTTCTGTAACCATGCATTGCTACTGCTTTCAGCTCTGAAATTCAGCAAATGTGTATCGTTACAATTTTCAGCTCTCAAGTGAAACTTATTTGTGGATTTTAAAAATTGTTGTCTTTTTTTTTAATCTGACCAGGCCGGGCTTTAGTAAAATAGAACTTGGAAGTTAGTACTGTTACAGACTTTCCTTCTCCAGAGTTGCTTGTATCCTTTACATTACATCTAGCAGAATGATTATTGGCTGCTTACAGTAATCCGTGATGATTTATTTCTAATAGAACTTTAAAAAAATTTGATTAGCAATATTCTCCTGATCCTGTTTTTTGTAGGAAAGCATTGTCTTGTTACCCGAGCTTTCTGTCCCAAATTGCTTTAGTAGGTCCTCCTTGCTGTTTGAGATGCTGTAAGCCAACTTGCCTTTCTGTTTCTGTTTACAAAGATATCATGAGGCAAGATGGAGTAGAATATGGAGTGCTGTAGGCAGATCTCTTTTCCATCTTTTAATTTTTGTTGTCATCCGTTCAGAGTAAGTGTTGACCAGGGGTGTGTGTATATATATATATATATGAGACTGGATTTCTCTAGCCAGCATTGATGCTGAAGAAATTTCATCCCATAATTGAATTGCATGTTTCTGTTGTTTAAGATCAGATATGGCTTATCACTACAATTTAAATCTCAAGTGCTGTTGATTGTTGTTTGCACAATTACTACTAAAAATGATTAGTTTCCAACTGTACTAATTTTGACCTACTTCTGTATTAACTCTGATTCCCATTGTTTGTTCTAAGTAGTGCAAACTGAAGATCACCATTGCTTATGCTGTAATTTCTGTGCAATTGATTCAGAGTGATTTTTTTTTTTTTTTCCTTGTGCAGGTGTGGAAAAATGGCAAAGAGAATTGCAGAGAAGGAACTGACTGACAGAAACTGGGATCAGGAGGATGAAGCTGAGGAGGTATGATATACATTAGATTCCACTATCCCTGGTCCACATCCCTGTCCCCTGCAGCTAGTAGGATAGTTAAAGGCTTGTTAAAGACTTATTAAAATGCATAATCCTTTTAAGCACCTGAATTTTTGATGGGTGTTTATTGAGTTCACAAAAAAAAAGCAGTTGTGATTTCTTGAGACACATTTTCTTTATGTCTTAGGGGGTTTTCTGTGGTGGTTCTTTTTTGTTGTTGTTTTGTTTCGTTTTCAAGTCAGTAATAGTTTCTTTTCAGAGCTATGTTAATTTGGAGCTCTTAGTTGAATGTCCCTACACAGCCAAAGGAATTTACTAAACAGTCAAATGTTCCATCTGATTGTGAAAGAGACTTATACTTAGTGTCTCATACTTAGTTATGGCTCATGTGTTATCTCTAAACAAACTGTGCTAGCTTCTGTGGTAATAAAAGTATTAAATGTAAAAAACAAAAGGAGCAGTACTCTTCCTGAATTTTGAATGTAAGAAAACTCGATTTCCTTATTTATTACAGGGTAGAAATAAATGAGGGCTTTGGTAAGATCTGAACTACAGCAGGCAGGCTGCAGGAGATTGACTTAGAGCATACATCTCAATGTACCTTCACCAAATGGGAGACTGTAACAATGCAACACTGACAGATTACCTTTAGCAAAGATATCTTATGGCTTTTTAAAACAAAGAAAAAGTGAAATTACTTACTGTAATAACACTGAGATGGTACAAATGAAAATATAATACAGAATAACGTAAATGATTTTGAAAGAATCACGGAAGTTTAGGGGCTGGAAGGGACCTTGAAAGCTCATCCAGTCTGACCCCCATGCTAGAGCAGGATCACTTGTACTGGAATGCATCCAAGTGGGTCCTGGATAACTCCAGAGAGGGAGACTCCACAATATCCCTATGCAGCCTGTTCCAGTGTTCTGTCACACTCACAAGGGAAAAAAAAGTCTCAGTAGCTGGCAGGCTAGTCACAGTACTATGTTTTCCTTCTGTGTTGGTCTTTTCTTTTTAAACTTCTTCCTTTATTTGTTAGGGAGTAGTGTTACAATTCTGTTCTTCTTAGCTACCTCTTAAGACTGACTTTATGCATGCCAAGAATTTCACTAACGATTCTGTAACTTCCTCTTAAAGGTGGGAACATTCTCGGTAGCTAGTGAAGAAGTCCTGAAAAACAGAGATATTAAAAAAGCAAAGCGCCGAAACATTGGATCAGAGGTAATGTAAGCATTGTAAGCCTAAGAAATGTGAGCTTTGGTGCTGTAGCTTGTTTGACTTGATCGCATAATGGGAACATCTATGCTAAAGTTTTTATTTATTTAGGCTTGTAAAATTAGTGTATAAAGCTGTTGTTTAGAAAATATATGCCATACCAGTCAGGGCATTTATGCTGATTAATTTTTGCTTGTTTTTCCACAGCCAGAATAAGTTTACAACAAAAAATGGGTAATATTAATACAGGGTGAAGAGAGAGGAGTATTTCTGAAGTATAAATAGAGTGTTGATGCAATATCATCTGCAGATGGGTAAAATATCATTCTAGTTGCCCCAGTTTCATTCTTCGCAGAGATGGAAGCCTGGAAAGTGAAACCTACTGGTTATCCATATTGGAGGGCCAGGGTATGCCTCAGAAGCTTAAAGGAGTAAAGGCCAAAATATTAAGCTGCTCTGAGAATGGATAACAAGTCTTTTGTTAAGCGTAGTACTACTTTTTTTATCCCCTCTGTGAAGAGCTTTAGTGCCACCTACTCTTGGCAATAATAAATTGAAAAGAAATTGGTCTTTGTTACAGGTTTTTTGCTTGTGAAAACATTATCCCAGTTCAACCAAATTGTACTNCTTTCTATTAAACATTCTTTCGTCTTAGAAATGGGACAGAAACTTTACCTATCATTCAGATTTGCTTTTGGATTGAACAGGCCTAGGCACAACTGAGGACTAAGTAATTTTCTCCTGTACTTGTGATTCTCTGTTTGCTGTCCAACAATGTAAATGAGGAAACTGTCTTATCCAACTTTTGCCTAGAGCAGTTTTAGCCACAAATGTGGTAGAGGATGCTTTTAATTAAAGGATTGTATTGGGAGCAGGTGATGAAAGAAAGAAACCACAACTTTGACAGGAGGGAACCAGATGATTGTAGAAATAGTCAGGAGGTTGGGAAGTAGGCTGCTAGGCATCAAAGCTGCAAGAAGAGCTAGGATAGGCTGGGCAAAATCTAAAAATTCAGAAATGGAAGAACAGCTGAGGTCATGTAAGAAACCTTAAAAATATTTACAAAAAGATAAACTTGAAATTTACTAAAGTTCATAAATGAAAGAAAAAGACCGCAGTATAGCCTGAATGTTCAGAAGGAGAGAGTAGATAGGATTGATCAGAGAGACAGAATAAAATTAGTTACCTGAAATGAGAAACACAGAACTGCATCAGAAGAGGTAAAGCTTGACAGGAAAGAAAGAGAGCTTGTGCCCATAAGGCCACATACTGGAACAGAACCTAAAATTGTTAAGTTTTGCTGTTTATTCATTGGCAAAAGCAGATGAAACTCAGAAGCAATTATTTTCCTCTGATGGCTTTTTCACAGATACTGAAAATCAACTTCTAGTAATAAAACCTCATTACCTCAAAAAATACTATGTAGTACCTAAAAGTGGCAGTGCTTGTTTGCCTGTTAATCACATTGTAGCTTTGAAAAACATGCGAGAAACCATAATTTATTGCAAAGATAGTCTTCAGAACTAGGTAATGGAAAGCCTGCAGAAAGCGGATTGTTATTAAACACAGTCTTATCTTTGCCTCTCAGTCACACCGGACTGTTTTGGGTAAATCACTGAAATGTTACATAGGTGACTACAAAGGATGAGTGGCTTGAAGTGTTGGATTCTTAATTGCCGTAGTAGATGCTAAAAGTTGCCAAAAATAAGCCTGCAATTATATATTGCTGTGTAACTATTTAAGGAAAACAAGATGCTATAAATGTCTCACATCCGCTGCTCTGAACAACTTCTATGTATCTGCTTCCTAGAACTAGATAATTTTCATACCAGACATTTGAGTCCTTTCAAAATATCACCAATATGTGTCATAAGGAGGTTATTAACATCGTTTACGTTGCTGACTTAGAATAATGCACAAAACTACAAACTGGAGTAAAATAAATGGACTATCAGGTGGATTTTTTTTTTGTGGAGAAGGTGTATGTAACAGGTTCTCTCTTTTCTTCTTCCTTTTTTAAAAATTGTTGTTCCCCTACCCCATTTTTTTCCCTACTCTCCAGTCTGAAGGTGGAGGAGCCTTTAAAGGATTTAAAGGCTTTATGTCGCCTCCGGGAAGAGGAGGAAGTGGCTTCAGTGGATTTGGTAATGGTGCAGGCATAAAGCCTTTAGAAGGGCTGTCTAATGGAAGCAGTAGTGTCTCTAGCACTCCTTCTTTCACCAGTTTAAAGACCACCTCTGAAACACAATCAGCATTTGGTAAGTTTACCTAACATACAACAACAAATTCTGCCTTGAAATTTGTAGGGTTAATTTCTTAATGGGGGGAAAAAGGGAAAACAAAACAAATTTAAACAACCTTGTAGTTCAGCTTTAAGTTCAGACTTAATTCCTCTTTGTACGATTTCCAAACAAGATTTTAGGCTGCTGGTGGGACAGGTTATTAAATGCATGCAGTTTAAAGGGGAGAAAACTTATTTGTGTTTGATCTAGTGCTAGAAGTAAAAGCTTTATAGGCACAAATGGGGATGCAATACACTAGCATGAGATACTCTGAATAGTGTGAAGCAGCTAATTACATGTTCCAGTTAGATAATCATCCCAGTTAATTGAATTTTAAAAACAAAATCCAACCAACCAAAAAACCTCAACAAAACCAAGACCAAACAAACTAATGGAAAATATCCATTTAGTAGGACTGCAGTAACTTTTTTTTTTTAAGGTTTTCTGCAGTATTTTTTGCAGTTTTTGGTAAATACATGCTACATAGCAAAAAAATTAACTTCCTTTCCCCTGTAATCTTACATTGCAAAGTCTTACCAGAATTTTTTCTGTTACATTCATAGCTACATTTTAAGACACTTGAAATATTTTGGCAACTCTTAACTCCAGTCCGGTGCTTTGGTAGTCCCTCAGCTTCTATCTCATTGTGTTGGAAATACAAAATGTTAGTCATGCCACAGTGATTTGGAGTCGGTGTGCCACAGAGTAGAAACTACTAGCAGAGTTGAAAGTTTAGAGTTACTTAGATTTCAGTGAGCTTAAATGAATTAGGAGAAACCTAAGTATTTACTGAGAATATTTGAAATTTACTTGTCATGGCTTTTATAAGGAAACCCTGCCAAAACGTGAAAAATTGTGGGCTAGTGTGTTCATAGGTTTTTAAAGAACAATTAGTCAAGTAATGACCAATTTTATTTTTTTTAATTACTGTTGCAGCTTGGTAAGGCTTGAATTTAAGTTTTAATGAAATACCTTTTTTTTGTGGTGATATTTTGTACAGTACTTCTTTGGATTTGTTTTTATACAGTTGTGTGCTCCATCTGCTTTGTCTGTCCTCGTTTTTAAACTTAGGAAGCTTAGGTCTGTTCCCAGCTTTGTCTTTTCTTTTATCATAGTATGTGGTACACAGTGTTGTGATCAAGGAGAGTGTACAGAACTGAGCAAGAAGGAATGATTTGATAAATATCAAGAACAGTAGCTAGACTTTTCTGTGAACTCTTGCTTTCTGGGGGAAAAATTGTTCTAATTTGTGTTTTCCTTGTAACAGGATCCACAATGTCAAATGGTCCTACTGCTACTGCATTTACTGAGAAAAAGGCTGCAAGTCCAAAGGCTAATGGAGGCAATCAACCATCCTCATCTGGCTTTTCTCAGAGCAAAGTTTGTAGCTCTAGTGTTTACCACAAACAGTTAGCAGCTTTAAACTGTTCTGTGCGTGACTGGATAGTTAAGCATGTAAACACAAACCCACTGTGTGACCTGACACCCATCTTTAGAGACTATGAGAAGTATCTAGCAAATATTGAACAGCAGCATGGAAACAGTGGTGATAGTGGCTCTGAAAATGAAAGCAACAAGACACCTGGCACCGAGTCTGCTTCTGCATTTGGGAATTCAAAGCTACAGCAAGGATCAACATTTTTGTTTAACAACAACAAAACTGGGGATACCACAGAGAAAAAACCTGATGCTGCATCAGAAAAAAAGGACCCATCATCAGGAGCTACATCGAGCGTCTCTTTCAATTTTGGCAAGAGCGTTGACAGTTCTGTTTTGGGTTCTCTTGGTTCAGGAACACTTAGCAGTTTCTCCTTTTCTCCTGGGAGTTCAGGTTTATTTGGAAAAGACACAAACCAGGCTAAGTCTGCCACTGCAGTATCCACCAATGTACTGGAAGCTCAGACAGAAAGTGGCAACAATGATGATAAAGGTAAGTAATATTTAAAATGATGATAAACTGTGAATTTTTTACTTCATACTGCAAGTGTGAAATAATACTAAGTTGAGCTAGATCATAACTGTTCCTGAATTTGAAAGTGCACAACAACCTTGCATACTGCTTGAGTAACACTAACAGTACATTGTTATCAAAATCTATGTATTTCTCTGAGATTTATACTTGCAGTAAGAGATTATAATTCTATAGCTGAGTACAAGTCTTGAAATGATGGAATGTAAAGAAACTGGTATGTTCCATCTTTGAGCATGCAGGACATTTCAGTCCTGCTGCTTTTTCCCAATAGGTTTATCAAGAGTTCCCCTCAGAAAAATGCATAAGATACAGAACAATTTCATACACCATACTTAATAGAATGCAAGGCCTATAAAGTTACACAGTAGTGACAGTTTTACTGTTTACCTAAGATTGGTACAGTAAGCTCAGAATTTCTAGTAATAGAGGGACTGAAAAAGCTTAATCCTGCCACTGTCTTGGATTTCATTCCTGCAACTATTTCCCTTTCTTTGAGTTAAAACTGGCTGGTGGTAGAATTTATTATGCTTTACTGGGACCCATTTGTTGAGACTGTTCTTAGGAAAATATAACAGGTTCCAACAGAAGTTTTTGACTTGTTTGACTTGCTAAGCTTTATGGTTTCTTGTTTCAATCGTTTAGTTGGGGTTAGCTGTTTTCATCCCATTTAAATGGAGCATGAGCATAAAGTTGCTTGAAGGAAGTGGCTGAATGAAAAGCAAGTAAGCATTTCCTGTAGCTGAAGTGCTCGTAATGACAGGACGAGGGGTACTGGGTTCAAGCTGGAGGGGTAATGGGTTCAAGCTGGCGGAGGGGAGATTTAAACAGGATCTTAGGAGGAAGCTCTTCACAGTGAGGGTGGTGAGACACTGGAACAGGTTGCCCAGGGAGGTTGTGGCTGCTCCCTCTCTGGAGGTGGTTCAAGACCAGGCAGGATGAGGCCTTGAGTGACCTGTTCTAGTGGGAGGTGTCCCTGCCTGTGGCAGGGGGTTGGAACTGGATGGTCTTTGAGGTCTCTTCCAACCTAAACCATTCTGTGATTCTATGATTCATAGCTCAGTTTGACTTTAAACATTCCATTGCAATCATTTCCAGGCCACATCTATATGTCAAATATAGCACACCACCAAAAATACAACTTTAATGTATTAATTTTTTTTATTTAAAGGAGAAGAGGAGGAAGAAGAGCCACCAAAAGTCATCGTTAATGAAATAAAAGAGGATGATGCTTTCTACTCAAAGAAGTAAGTAACTTCAGGTAGTGAATAGAATAATAACTTATGAATTTTGTTATCTACCTGTGTATTGATATTCACTGGAGAGCATAATTAATGATGTATGTGGTTTCGATTTCCTAGTTAATAAAGCTTGGTAATAGAAGTCAGAAAGATGTCTTGGACACAGTGCTAATAGCTAGTTTGGGTTCTGGTTTTAAGATGTTTCTGTCTTCATGTTTTTAAGTTTAAATTGTAGGACTTGTAATACAAAGATAACATACTGTACTGCTGAAAAATTAGTCAGGTGCTCAGCTGTTGTATGAAAGAGTGAATAAGTTGTACTTCTAAACTGAAAATGAGACTAGCTTTACTAGAAGCAGCTTTTCAAAGCATGTTCAGTAGTTCAAGTAATGCATATCTGCTTAACACCTAGCACAGGATTTGTCCTTCCACAAAAAGGTGTTGCTTTACAGAAGAGAAGATATGTGCTGATTTATGAAGAATGCCAATAGGTTTATTAGAGCTGCACTTAAAAAAGGTTTTTGTATTTTACATAAAAGTCCTATTATAGCTTCAGAACGATACCAGGTCTTAAGGTTTCGTCATTAGGGTTTCAAACTGTAACTTAGTTACTACACCTTGTAGGTGCTGAGTACAGGTTGCTGTGCATTTCACTTTTTGCTAGAAGTCATTTGTCATTTTGCTACCAAAAGAAATAATGAACTTTGCCTCTCTGAGTGGGAAGTACATATGAAACAAGGTCAATAATAATAAAGATTTATGCTACTCACAGCATGTTAACTCCTGGTTATTTTGAGTCAGACGCATACAGTCCCAAAGGAGGTAGCTTTGTATTTAATCTCTCAATGCCTGCACAGAGACGGTTGTTTGGGTTGTTTTGTTGTGTGGTTACTTTTTCTCTTTTTTTCCATAGGTGCAAACTGTTCTACAAAAAGGACAATGAATTTAAAGAAAAAGGTGTAGGAACATTACACTTAAAACCAGCAGGAAATGAAAAAACTCAACTCCTAGTCCGAGCAGATACCAATTTAGGTAAGCAAGTTTCTTCTAGCAGTGAATCTTGATGTGAATTTCCCTGCTAAGCATTAAGGGTTTTTTTTGTTGTTGTTGTTCCATAGCACAACAGGCAGAATTAGTGAAAATGTTTCTATGTTTTTTACAAATAATTTTGTGTCTTGGGACAAGCAATTGAATGCCTCTAAAGGAGTATTATGAAACAGTGCACATAAAGCAGTGCAAGGAAGCAAAAGGTTATGGTGTATGTTTGGGTATTCTTCCTCCCTCCTTTTTTACTAACTTTTCTCTATCCCTGACTTGAGTGTGACTTTCAAGAGTGGCTTAAGAGCCACTGTGAAGTAGACATGTATTAGGTGTGATGAATGAAGTACAACAGAAATGCAGGTCAAGTTTCATTTGTCTGCAGTTCATCCTGAGCATGTAATTATTTGTCTGTGCAAGCAGATGTGCCTTGTACTTGAGGGTAAGGGGGAGCCTTACATGGATCAAGCATGCAAGATCCTGCTGTACCCATTGCTCTTAAATGCATACTGAAGTCCACCTGTGAGCTTCAGGTGCATCAGAAGTGGGAGTTTGTACAGAACTGGAGCAACCTGTATGCAGTATGATGATTTTTCAGAGTATCTTTTGAAATGAACATTAATGTAAAGGTAATTTAAAAGAAAAAAAAACAAAAAACCCCAAACCTTTGATGTATCAAGGTTTTTAAGGTGCTATGTTCAGGCTGAAGTGTCTCCACCCTGAAACTGCAAATCAATGTTCTGATACTCACTTCACTTGGGTACCTGATTTCATTAAACATGCATTTGAGGGTCACACACACTGGGAAATTAAAATGCAATAAATCCGCTGTTCTGGAGGACCTGAGGACTAAAGCCACACTGTACTGCATTGGTATATGTGGCATCACTTCCAGTTTAGAATGCACTCTACAAAGTCTGTATGAAGTCTCTGCCAGGCCCATTAGGGGCAGTTTTCATCACTTGAAATCATTCTCTTTCAGTGGAGATAAGGTATGCCAGCTAAATGGCAGTTCTTGGCAGTACAGCTGAAGGTAGATGTATGGCAGAGTGGTCAATTAAGCCTTCCTTTGGGTGTTTGGATGTGTTGAATAGAGCAGATGAAAACTTGCTTTCCTTGAGTTTCCTCCTCTTTAACACAAGTCTTGATTCTTCACTCAGCTGATGCTAATTTTCATGATGTTGACTTACATTCCCCTCTACCTTCATCTGAGGTGATGTATTAGGAAATCTTTACTTTTTCTTCAGCTCATCCACTAAGACATTTCAGCTTGGTGTTTCCAAGCGCTGATTTCTGGAAGCTTCTGCAGTCATAATGATGCACACTTTCCTTTCTGCTATCTTCACACAGTGCTATAATGCTTTCCTAAAAAAAAATCTCACTGTGTTGAAAAACTGAACTGGAAAGGAAGGCGAAGATTGACTTTCCCCTAAATACTACTCTGAACCTTTACCAGGTTTACGAAATGTGTGCATCTTCCGTGGAAGCAGATTTGAGTTTGTTTGCAGCTGTTTTAATAGACCACTAATACCAAAGCTCTCCAACTCATTATGTAACTTAACAAGTTGATATAGGGCTGTTGTCAGTAACCTGGTGGTAGACCGTATCAGATGCGTTGCACGATTTGAGGACAGAGAATAGTTTCCTAGCATCGTTTGTCCATTTCAGATTAACATATCTGTCTGTGTCTTAACTTTCTGCTTTTGCTTACAAAATATGCGTGGTGGTCAGAATGAGTAACCTGCACAAGCTAAGCACTGTGACTTGATTCCTTATTTGCCGCTTTTCTTGTCTCCTTTTTCCCTGCCGTGTGTCCCTACTGTCATTTGGTATTCTTCACACTCCTCCCTTTAAAAAAGGAGGATGCAGTATTTTCAGACATTTCCTCCTTTGTAATGAGGAAAGAAATCTGTGAGAACAATGGCTGTAAGCAGGTGCTTAGAGAAGATTAAGACCAGTGTACATGACACTTGTGAATTGCCTTCTTGCCAAACACAAACTTACATCCCTATTTAGTAAGTATACTAACATTTATATTGCAATAAAAGCTGAGGAATTGCTAATTGGTTATCTTTTTTGTGTTTTCCTTCCTCATATGCAGGAAACATACTGTTGAATGTTCTAATCCCACCTAAGATGCCGTGTACAAGAACCGGGAAGAACAATGTTCTTATAGTTTGCGTTCCTAATCCACCAATTGATGAGAAGAATCCGTCTGTACCTGTCACTATGTTAATCAGAGTGAAAACAAGCGAGGATGCAGATGAGTTGCACAAAATCTTATTGGAGAAAAAGGAGGCTTAATTAAGTTGCAGTCAGTGATTTAAGGATTTTATTGCCAAACTGCTGCTGCTCTTTTTTTCCTTCCATAACTTCACTTGAACACTCTTTAACTTTTTCCTCTGGTATTTAGAGCTGTTAAAGGAAATCTGGAAAGATTCTGTGAGGAAAAGCTAAACTAGCTAATAAAAGCTTTAATAGAACACGAGCCTTGGACTGTGCTCCCTCATTTTTCAATATCTATGTGTAAGACCTCTCCTGGATAAAGCACATTGATTTTAAATTAAACCATATATTTTTAACACCAGTCAGTTTGACCGAATGGACTGAAATCAGAGTGCAAAATGATGGTACCTGAGCTTCCTCACAGACTGCAGTGCAATGCAACAACCTCCTGTTTTGAGAAGGGAGGATGGTGAAGTTTAAACTGTTGAAACTGTTTCTAGACTACAGATTTTTAATTGCAATTGGTCTGTCATATTCTGGTGAGACTGATTTTTCAAACTCTGTGGCAACATTACCCCAACAACAATATGATTATATATTGTACTGTGTTTTAACTCTTAGAGATGCCTGTGCTTTTGAGACTCGGAGACCACATCTCCAGCTATTTAAAAGAAAACTTGCTTGCATAGTCTTGTTCACAGTAGCATTTCATAGAAGAACCCGTCAGTTCTGTTCTTACTGTAGCAACAAGGTCATGATGTGCAATAGTACAAGCAGACAACTGGAAGACTGTTTATCTTGGACCATAACCACAGCTGGCATTTGCTGCCTTCTGACAAGTCAGAGGCAAAGAGTTGCATTTCCATTACGGTCCCTCTGAGGTATCTTTCCTAGTCCTTTGGGCTAAAACTGAAACCCAGCAGAGGCAGAGTTGTAAATGTTGTACTTGTCTTGTTACTGGTACTTTTCTGAAGATAGCTCTTTTCACAAACAGATTTCAGGATTTTTATAGATCTTTATATTGCCTCTGGCCATTACCAGGAATACATGCATAAATGTGTGTGTGTTGATAATTATTTTTGCCCTGTGCTAAAACTACAGTACTGTACTGCATTGCAGTAAGTAATGCAGTAGTTTGCAGCTTTAGGAGGAGCATTCTGTGACTAGTAGAGAGCACTGGGGTTTATCCATAACTTATTTTTCTTCAGTGTTTATCAACTATGTGGCAATAATTCATGGATCACATTATCATTATGTTCTCAGTTTCCATCTCAACTTTATCAGACCTCATTTTAATTATTTAATCCTTTTCTTTCTCAAATTGTGTTTGCTGGAAACTCCTTCCCTAATAATTGTTGTTCTGCTCCACTTCCAGCTCTTGAAACTACTCTAGATTTAGATAATATTATTAACTTGAACTACTCCTGGATCTGTCACACAGACTAGCTCTGGGGAGATGGAAAAAACATGCCAACCTGCCTCTGCCTAATGCTGCACAGAGGAGAAAAATCCCATTCTTTAAAGAAGAAACATGATGCAAGTGTCATAGAGGACCTGAAAATCCACAATAGTGGCATGCTGTGGGTAGGCATAAAGAAGTTAGCACCATTTGATTAGCCGCAGCACAACTTATCTGCTCCGCCCTGCTCTCTGCGGCAGGACAAACAGCTGCCTTTTAGTCCTAAATTCACTGCACAATTCAGGTTATGGCCTTTTTTAATCCCTCTCTTAACTGAAAGGAGGAAAACCTTTCTACGATCTATAGCTCTCTTGACCAAAGTTCAAAAGCAAAGGCCTTTGCTCTGATTTCAGCTATGCTGAGATAACAGGAATTGCATTTCTAACACCCAAACATAAAGGGAGCTCAGATAACCATTTCAAATATTTGAAATACAAACTGGTGCCTTTTTTTTTTTTTTCCCCATCTGGCTCAGTACTTAAGTGATGTTA
Source organism: Psilopogon haemacephalus (assembly GCA_013396835.1). NCBI lineage: Eukaryota > Metazoa > Chordata > Aves > Piciformes > Megalaimidae > Psilopogon > Psilopogon haemacephalus. The sequence continues at coordinate 312,480 of VWZI01002988.1, read as the reverse complement.
CTGTCCTCAAAACAATGTGTTTTTTTTTTTTAATTTAAAAACAAGTCTTGCTGATAGCTAAATTGGGAGGCCAAAATTTGAAGGCATGCCTGTTAGTTGTGTGTGAATGAAAAGCAGAACACAGGCTCAGGTTAAATGTCCAAGGGCTCAGTGAATTTTGCATTTGTCTTTTGAGTGGGGTTTGTGTTTGTTTACTTCTGAAAGCTCACGGGTATGTCACTTTCTTCCTCCATTCAAACATGGACCAAACGAGTGAGGGATAAATTGAATTTCCTACATAGCCTTATGATTTGCCTCTGCAGTGAGACAGGCTGGGGGTTTTGCACGCACACATTTGGCCCAACTCTCAAGCTGGCAAACTGCTTAACAGTCAGTGCAGCTCTCTCCTGCTTTTAAGGGTGGGCTCAAAGTGCAAGGAAAATTAAGTAGCATAGTAGTAAATTGTCTTGGAAAAATAAAACCTTACATATCCATGGTAGCAAGTAATACTTTCTATTAGCTGTGACAAAGGCTAACTGAGATGAGACACCTTCATTCTTCAGCAACATCTGTGTTTTATTAGCTAGGGGAAGGTATGTAATTGGAATTTGGAGTTAGAATGTCAGATATATGCACAAACAGAGGGTTTTAAATGTTTTAGATAAGGAAGGTTGCCACTATAAGAACAGGGAGGGAGGTTTTTAAATCAACATAATTCATAGTGACCCTGCAGTTACCTGGACTATGAAGCAGGAAAAGCCAGTCATAGGCTCTTGTTTGATGTTCAGTTATAAAAGCATGACCCCTCTCCAGAACTGTTAGAAAACAATTTTCAGTTTCTAGTTAAGAAATACTAAGAGACAGAAATACTGTAAAAGGCCAGAGATTATTACTTGGAGATACAGGCCTAAAACAAGTTAAAGCAAAAAATGACTGGAGGCATAGAAATCAATACATTAATGCCTTTATAACCAGGTGGCACATGCTAGTCAAGCATTGGTATTGGAATTCCAACTCACTGAGGCATTCCTATGTCTTGGTAGATACTTAACAGCTGGATATTAGATCTCCATTGCTAGATATGCAAGCTTCCTCCCCAATCTGAGTTAATGCCATCACTGTTTCAGCTGTACATAGGTGCTGGAGTGTCTTATGGATTGTGCTTTCTTCCTTCTGCTGTAATTTTGCAGTTTCAGCTGCTTAGAATTCTTTCCCTCCCACCTCACCCAAACAAAAAAAAAACAAAAAATCAAGATCTCTGCTGCTTTTAATTATTCGACTCATCTGTAAGGGAGATCATTAGAGTTGGTTTGAATTTTATTTTAAAATAATGAATTGCTGTATGCAGCTATGTATTTTTTTTTGTGGTTTTGTTTGTTTGGGATTTTTAATGTACTTAAAATTATCTACCTGGGAGCACAACAACATGTTCTTATTAATTCCTTTTAGCTGATGCATATGAAAGATTAAAAATTGCAGTTCAAATGATGCTGCAGAATGTAAACCAATTAGGAGATGTGCTTTACTCTTAAGAACTTCAGTTCAGCTCCCTTGGAGGCACTGTAACATTTAAAATGTCCTTAAAGACTTACTTTCTGATGCCTTAACTTATTTGCATTTGCTAAAATTTTGTAGCTGGTGCCTGTGTGCAGAAGTTCAACTGACATTAAGCAATTTAAAAGTGGCATGAGCTAGTATAAACCCAATGGAAATGCTGAATGTGACAATTTGTAAATTGTTAATAGTTTTCAAACTGCTCTGAATTTTTCAGTGAAGTTTCACATAAGTTGTCATGTAATAATGTTTTCATTAGTTCTAATACATTGAAGAAGTGTTTAAAAAAAAAAAAATCCATGGAAAATGTGAATAAACGAATGAGAGAGAAGTGTCTTGTGTGTATTGCTTTGCTTAACCCTGTATCAGTAAATTCAGTCTTAAACTCAGTTGCTTGCAGGTGAATTCCTGCCTACAAAATCCTGTGCACAGCCTTAATGGTGCTGAAAGAAGCACTGTCCTCCCCTGCCCTTTCCTCAAGCCTGCTGTGAAACCTGTCATTGCTAAGAGCCAGCTCAAAGGTGCTCATAAGTGAGCTGGTTCAGCTCTGTGGGAGGAGCTATGGCTGCCTTTGGAAAGAGGGAAAACTAGTTCTTACAGGTCGAGAAAAGGTAGAGATCAACCTCTACAAATCCCTCCATTGGAAAGATTTCTCATCAAAAGTATGTCACTTGATGACACACATGGAACATATTTCTACATTTAGCCTAAAAGCACTCCTGAAGGCAGATCACAGACTGGTTCTCTGCATTAGTTTGTGACAGTTTGGCAAACAGGAGGGAAAAAAGTAAAAGTAATAAAATGGAGACTTGTCATGAGAAGCATCTTTCCAATGCACCAGGAACTACTAAGACCATCATAGGGCCTGTCAGCCATCTGTACTTTTTTGTTATCTATTAGCTACTCTTGTACTGCTTAGCCCTGCCTTAATGCTCTTTAGTTCTGGAGCTCTTCACTTCATTCACACAAATGGAAGCTACTTCTTGCATGAGGATACCAAGACTGGTTAGCAAAGGTTATCCAGACACCACCACACTCACTACTGCAATGATCAGGAAAACCAAAACCCTGTGTTGTGGCTTTAAGGATGCAGTTGCTATCAATGGAGGACCACATTTCTATCTAAACTGTCCATTTTTAAAACAAACTAAACAATCCCCCAAACCTCAGCTTCATGCAGTTGGCATTATTCTGCATTTTGGACATTTCTTCTTGAAAACTGACACTGCTTACAGATTCTCCTTAGCTTTCAGCAACCCTAAAGAAAGCAAGCAAAGTAACATTTCTGAAGGGCAGAAAGAAATTTATTTCTTGTTCCATGTTTTGCTAATCTGGAACATCTAATGCTTTGTTAATCACCAAAGGTTTCACCACTTGCGCAGCATGAAAGGACAAAGGTAACAGTCCTGAACATCCAGACTAAGAAAATGCAGCACTCCAAGAAAAGTGCATTCATCCAAATCAGATTTTTTTTCATTATCTATCCACTAAGAAAATGCCTCTCAAAGCAGACTAGTTCCAATAACCAATTCACACAGAAGTCAGAGCAGGTCAAGTGTATGCTGAAGACAATGTACATGTCATCAGCTAGGAAAACAGTGAAGGTGACAAGTAAACTTTAGTCATGATCTAAATGATGCGGTAACAACCAGGCTGCCTGCTCTAATCCAGCTCCAGTTTAAGACAAAACTGAAATCCAGATGACCAACAGCCAGCCAAGTAATTTCAACCAACCTAGGCTCACCTGGAGCACTGCATTTGAAGCTGTGAAAGAGTTGAGAGTTTGCTAACTAGCTTGATTTAGTAAAATACTTGCATTATAGGAAGGTCATATGACAGACAACTAAAACTTAGGTGGTGAAAATGCAGCACATTGAGAATTCAGTAGATGTTTGCTGGATTGCAAACCTCTGCAGTACTGCATGACTTAGAGGATGTGACTGTAAACACCCGCAACTGACTGGGCACAGGAAAAACAGGAGGAGTGGCACACAAGAACCAAAGGCTGCAAAAGATGAGTGAAGAGATAAAAGCAGACTACACTGGAGTAGTCATAGATAGCCAAATTTCTCTTAGGGTAGTATACTGGTCACTCGCTTAAGGCATCACACTCACTTTAGAAATTCTTGTTTGCATCTGAGCATTCTGAGTATTGCAATAAAACACAGATGTTCATAATCAGCACTTCAATGAGTATGACTGTTAGGGACAACGTAACTGAGAGGTAATGTGAAAGTGAATCACCTCTGGAGGCTTCAAAGACAGCAATGGAATCTGACATCTTGGAGAGTACTACTGAGTAATAAAAGTCACTGACTTCAGTTTACCACATGATGCCACAGATGACTGTACACAGTTTTCTGTCTAAATTACGGTCAATGCTAGTTTTAGAGCCCTACCTTCACTGGCAAGGAGCACTCAGGGCTCTCTTCTTACCTGCAAAGAGTAATTCAGTTGAGTGTAATTTCAGTGAAAACTTGCAGATGGTTTCTCCGTCATAAAAAGCAAATTTCCAACACTGAAAAGAAAATGGTACATTATATACACCAAATTTAATTACTTTGGCAATTTATGAAGTAAGTATTTCCTTGCCTTCACAGAGAAGTCAGAAACAACAACTGTTAACAGCTGCCTATGCTGATCTCATGGACTGCATGGAGTAACCATTGGATGTACTCACCAGGAAGCTCATAACTCTTGAATTCTTGCTGAGAAGGAAGCTTGAATAACTCTTCCTGTTTCTTGATGCTACACCTGTCACCCTCATTTTCACAGCAAAACCTAGTCTGATGCTTGCAGAGATGAGCAGGGACGGAAGAGGAGGCTGTCAACTTGTCCTTCAGAAGCAAAGGAATACCTTTAGACTTGGCACAGGCTTAAGGCATTCTCTAAGTGACACAGGGTGCTGATGAGCTTAGTGGTTGCATCTGAATTAAAGATAGAGCAGGAGACTCGGAAGGATCTGTAGACCACTAAACTGCTTTTGCTGGATTTTCCCAGCAATTTTGCTCCATCAGGAAAGGCAGAACTTTAACAATCCCACCCTTTTATGCTGGGGGCAGATGGGAGGCAAAGAGTACAGGTGAGTAATCACATGCTCTCAAATACTCAGTTATGAATCACCAGAGCAATGTTGGCATAAACAAGTAACGGGGGAAAAAAATAACAAACACAAAAAAGCCTTAAAAGTTGGAACTAACACTTTGAGATCTATAAAGGGTGACATTTTTTTTTTCTTTAAATGATTAGCCAGCTCCAAGCATTTCAATAGGGATTTTTAAAACTGTTTATTCCCACCTTCCTTTAACCAATTTCTCTGCAGTAAATTCAGGACCATGTGAGTTAACTACCTACATACTCACTACTGCCAAAAGTTCATTCATGTAGCAGCAGCAGCATCTTCAGCACCATGATCAGTCCTGAGCAGCAGCCACCCCAGTCTGCTTTGCTTAATAGGATACTTTCTCACCATCTCTCCCACCCCTCTCATTCAACCTATGTTCCAAAAAGGATGCTACTGCTGTAAGAGGATCCTTTTTGTGTAGGTGCCACGGGGCATACATTGCATGCAGGCACAACCATAGTTATGTGGCTGGCTCATTATATATTCTGCAGGGTAAGTGCAGTTGAGGGAAGCCGAGATCTGTGCTCCTAACACCAGCAAACCCAATTAGTGCACATAACCACTTCTGTCCTGTCTGAACAAGAAAATGGATCACCTGCCTTGGTTTTTATACCACCATCTCAATCAGCATTAACCCTCCCAGCTTGACCTAGGGATGAGTTTTCTGGGTTAACTAATCATAAATTACTGATGTCTCATCTTTAGATCCCATCCTTACCTTTCTGAGGAACCAAGAACTTAAAATAACTGGGTTTTTTTCCTGACATATTTTGTTTCCTGAGCAGTGTCTGCTACTCCCAGATCTCATCTACACTATGAACAGAAAATCAGACTCACAGTCTTTCTGCATTTTTGCTCTTTTGCTTTCTGCAAACTTCAAACTACAAGTTTCAGGAGTAACATCTATGGCAGGAGTACACAAGTGACTATTTGCTAACAAAGATGTATATTTTTTTATTTCAGTCTCCAAAGTGTGATTTTTTACTTTGTAAAATCAGATCTTGATGATAACTCCTCTGCCAAGCAACATTACAGTATTTCCTCAGAGCATCGCTCCAGATGATGACAGGCAAGACATGTAACACTCCAGGACTAAAGGACAGGAGTTAACTTGGCTCCCTAGAGCAGGGACTCTACTGAACAAGATTTACTGCCAGACTGTTAAAACACAATTTTTCTTTTGGTATTTTCAATAAATTAAAGTTGTGAAAACATTTCAAAGATGGATGTGGGCCAGTTGTCTGCCCCTCCAGCATTTGAACTAAAACCCAAAACAAACACACCTTTGCCTGTCACTAAGTCCTGAAAGATGAGGTTATTGCTATGATTTGCAAGCTTCTGTTGCACTTTGCCTTTTGTTGTATTCTCAGTAATGAATGCTTTCTACACTCTGGCTGCTTTCAATAGGTTTCCATGTAAAGCACTCCAGCAAGATCACAGTTTCTAAGCCAAACTTTAGCATTTCTCAAGCAGTTAAGATTCCTATCCAGCTGCACATGCACAAAGAGAACAACACTGCCAACAATCTGCTCACATATAGAATCATTTTGTTTGGTAAAGGCCTTCAAGCCCAACTATTATCTAACTCTACCAAGTCTGGCACTAAACCACATCCCTCAGCACCACACCTCTGTGTCTTTAAAACATCTCCAGGGATAGGGATTCAACCAGCTCCCTGGGGAGCCCATTCCAATGCCTATCCACTTTGTGAGAACAAAGAGTAGAGAGGCTACTTTGCCTCATGAGCATGTAGTATTCAGCAATGCTTATGATGCCACCAGTGTCATTCTGCCATTTATGCTTGCTACCTGTAAGAAATACATTCAAACTCAAACACCATTAGGCACAGTAGAGAGAAAACACTATTAACAGAATTCACGGGCATTTGAAGAGGTCTGTTTATTGGCTGCATGGTCCAACACCACCTTCACTGCTGCCATATGTAAAGTCAACTTCATTTTTTTGGTGTGCAAAGGTTCTCCTCGCTCTTTGCTCAAAGGGCTCAGTACAGTGCCAGTATGATTTTTCAACTCATCATCTTTTAATCAACACTGATGATTAATGAGGCAAAAAAAACCCCAAGCCATGCAACATGTGTTAAGTCTGGTAAAATCAGGTTGAGAAATATTTATATATTTACACAGAGAACGTTCAACATTGTAACCTGCTTGCAGCCTTGTATTATCTCCACCAAGCATCCAAACAGCTACATTCTGGTGTAAAATAACTCGTTTGTTTAAGGTTTGGTGTGAAAGCTACTTATTTCACAATGCCTTTAATGGGATTCTACTTGCACTTAGTTTTGACACAGAACTTCTACACACAAGTGCCACACACTTTTAGTCGTACCTCACGAGACAAAATAAGGCATTCACAGATATCCAACTCCTGTGATCACCAGAAATCCATTTTCCAGAGCTTTCAGCCATGACCCTTGGAGACCATGAGAGTTTTTCAAGCACAAAGGGTGAGCCTGTAGGTGACAGCCGGTTCTTCCAAGAACTATAAACTTGTTATTTCATGATGCTGCTACACACAAAACAGATAGAATCTAAGAGTAATTTATTAATTTCCTAAATAAAAGTTTGTTCTTAAACCCCACTGGATAACACCAGGGCCTAGGCACTTCTGAAGATTTCATTTAATGTCTATCTTTAATAAGAGGAAGCCTTAGACTACAAAATGCACAACAAGCAATCATCTGGAAAGGGACAAATTAACAAGTGGCAAGAAGCAGCCAATAATGTACAGATAATAGTGTAGACTGTGTGGACTACACATCCATACAGAACTTCAGCAACCAGAAGATGAAGATCTGTCAGAAATCTGTCTGAAGAGCTAAGGAAGTCACTGCCTCAACTAAAACTTGGTGTAAGGACATACTTAAGAAAACCATTTTACTGTGAAGTCACCTGTGCAAACAACTCTCACTGCTGGAAAGCACACAGTGTCCAGGAATGGAAAAAAAGGGGAATAGCAATCCAGAGCTCAAAATGCTCAAGCATTGTAAACAATGAAGATCAGGAGAATAAAACCAGAAGGAACATGAAACCACACAAACTGGATCAGTCAGGATGGCTCAAAATTTTGTGGCATTACTAAATATGGCAGCTTCTTTTAAAAGGAGACTTGGAACCTCACCCTGTGCTGGCTGGCAATAAGAGAACAATTTCACATATATGATGGTCTCTAAGGCAGAACAATAATCTGCTAATACAAAATGACCTAAGAGCTTTGTTAAAAAAAAAAACAAACAAACAACAAAGGATTCTTATAAAGTTAGACTGATAGCAGTGAAAAACCTGTTAAGGGTGACAAGATTTACATCCTTGCATTTGACATGGATCTATATACATTGCATGTGGAGGGTTCATGCCTTGATCTTCAGAGGAAGTGAATGGGCAGAAGGTTGGAAGTCAACTGAGTAATGAGGTATGATGGGATTCTGTAAGTAAATAAAGCCTGTTAAGCTTCCCAAATTTTGCTAACTGCACTGCGTTCTGAAGCATCAACATAGCTAATGAAAACCACTGTGCTCCAGTGGTTGAGACACTGACAGCCATGCAGCCTTTACAGCACACAAAACACACCAGGTCATTCCTCAGCAGTTATTAAAATGGCTAACAGAGACTCAAAATGGTTTACTGCTTAGTAGCTACCAAAGTAAAACCCCCTCAAAAATTTAAAGGGCAAGAGGTTCCTATTAACATTCTCTTCTGTTTTTGGTTTAGTGCAATAGCATTCTTAGGGCCCAGCTGTGCCACCTCGACTCAAGCAAAATTCTGATCATCTTTCCTGTTAAAAGACAATAAATTATCATTTTCAGAGTTTGCTTAAAGGCAGAACAACATGTGGAATTTGTTTTACCCCACTGGGTAAGTGGGAACCAGGGGCTACACATATCATGTCTAGGTCAGTTGTTCAGAGTAGGAACAACTGAGAACTCAGCACATCTACTCCTTTCTAAAATGCACTATTGACATTCAGTAGACATTTTGACCTCTGCTTTCTATGGATGTCCATCTGGGCACACCCGAAGCACTTTTGTATTAAATATAAAGGTGAGTCTTCAACATACCTACAGCACACCCACTAGCAAGAGACCGGAAATAAATTTACTTTAAGGACATTTACATTGCAGCCCTTAATAATAAAAAAAAAAAAAAAAAAAGACATCAAAGCCACTCACATACATACAGCAAAGCAGATGATACCTCCTGCATAACAGATGTGGGCTCTCAAGTGGACTTTCTGTAACGTTGCCTTTATGCTAAGGTACCAGCTTAGAGCCACTCTTCATTTGGTCCAAAATCTTCCGCAGCAAGATTTGCTCAGTCCTTCAGAGCACATGAAATAAAGGTATCTAGACTGATAAATGACACCAAGAAAGCCTTACAAATTACTGTTGACTGAGCAATATTCAGACACCTACCACTTGGGTTCCGATCTTGATACGTTTTCTTTTCACTCATGTTATTCCTCTGGCTCTCTGACCAAAAGGTATGGTCACTAGTAGCACAAATAGTAACCTTCTCTCCTTTCCTTCCCCAAGGACTACCAATTCCCCAACTGAGCAGGTATGAAAGTGAAGAACAAGGAGCATTTGGGGAGGCTTCAGAGCAGGACTGGTCTTCTAGCTGAGGAGTGGTTTAATTCTTGGCATGCGCGTAGAAAGGATATTTGTTCCACCCGACATTAGGCACACTACTTAGGGATCTCAGGTAAGCACCTAAGGTGCCTAGCAAGGTCCTTGAGGGCACTTCAGCTGCTGATTTAGGACTCCACCTCCCCTCCCTGCTCAGGAAGAAAGCCTAGGCACTCAAGTTACATGCCTCAGCTTAGACCCTCTCATAAACAGATGCACAACCGCATGTTCCCACAGAGCAAAGTTCAAAGGCTGCACCATGAAGAGCTGCTGTGCTGGTAATGACAAACTGAATGCTTTTCTGATGGTGCTGCAACACATTTGAAGCAAACTGAAAACTAGACAGCCCCTCCCTGACACGTGCTCCTGCTGTTGGTACCAGAAATGCCATCACTGCGCTAAGGTGACTGCTTCCAGGCCTAGCCTCAAATGAAATAAGTCCTCCTTACCACTCTGGATTCGCCGTGTCGGGTTGAATGATAAAGTTAGTCTAGCTGAAGTGGAGCTATTTCCATGGAACCTGGCCTGAGGGGTAAAAAAAAAAAGCAGAAAGTCCTATTTGAGAGATGAAGTCATCAGATGCTATTGAGAGAGTAACAAGAAAGCACTTTGGCTGGGTATGGAGACAAAGGTCAAGGCTGAGAGCACAAGCCACATTGCACCAACAACATGAATTTTAGGTGTATGAAAAGTGACCAAAATGGCATCTTTGCTCTCCCTTTGTGCGTGTATTGGAGCCTCACTTGCTCCAAGCAACAAGCTACCCCAACCACGCTGTGCCACTTGTGCAGTCATAAATAAACCAAAGTATTGACTGGCTCCCACGTCAAAACAGTGAAGCGGACTGCAGTAGTCTCAAGAGTTCAATTGTTTAGCTTTCAAGTGTCAAGGACAGCAGAGTTTTGCTATTTAGAAAAAGCTGCATTTTACCTGTAAACATAAGGCTTTTTTCCTGAGAGCTTCTGACATACCGTTTCCAGACCTCCCAACTATGCAATTTTTAGTCACTTTTCAGAGCAAAAAAAAACCAACAATCAATCTTTTGTCTCTCAAGAAAAGGCTCCATGCTTCGGCATGTAACAGTACAGTGAACCACCAGCAGATGAAGAATCCAGGCAAGCTGCCTGTCTGTTAATCACCTCTCATTGCCCTCCTTGGCTACAAACACCACTGCAAGGACATATCTATATACTCTGAAATCCAGTGCATACAGGAGGGTATTGGTTATTGGTAAGGTTTTTAGGTTTGAGTCCAATCACCATCTCCTTTAGACTCAAACTTCCATCTACTCAGCCAACAGAGAGAGGTAAGCAGCATTAGTACTGGCTATGAACCTCAGCTTTACAATAGCAGCACATTTTAGCCTTCTTTTCACTGGCTCATTTTCTTAGCCAGTTTTTGAGGATAAAAATGTTGCTGTTCTTTGGTAGATAGGCAAATCTGTCAGCAGGGTTCACCTGTCCTAACACTGACACGAACAAATGGGAACATTTTCAGCCTCTTTCAAGCTCTGACCTGGCCTGCTGCATGTACCAAAACAGAGATGTATCTTTGTAGCATTTTTTTTTTCTTTCCTTTTCCTCCCTCAGTGGGAAATTATTCTCTCATCCCTCTGGTCCTCACACACACACTCACACGCACATTAAGCCAAACCGACACGGAGAGTGCACGGGTGGGAGTCTACAGAACAACGTTCATTAGTACATCGTTATGAAATTCTCAGGTTGTTTCTCTCAAAGAATATAAAGTTTAACACATTCTGTACATATTGTTGGGTTCTTAATTATAAAGTAAACACAGTAAAACTGTCCATAAAGCATCGGATCGTTTTAAACAGCCCCTTCTTGTTTCGCCTTGCTGAAAGTCCTCTTTCGGTCAGAAACACTCAAGCGATGGACTGCAAGTGGGCATACGGTGCATGACAGCAGAGAGAGGAAGAAGAGGCACTTTTGATCAGCTGGTATTCTTGGACTTCCCTTTTTCCTGCGGAGGTTTATGTTCCTGACACTAGATGGTAGTGTTAGCACAGAAAACCGCTGTGGTTAGGCACTTGGCAATACGGCTCCAAGGCAGTGCCTGGTCTCTGCTATGTCATCAGAATCGGTTTCTGCCGCACTTCCAGGATATCTGGGCAAGGGAGAGAAACAAAGAGATACAGCAAACTCAGGAGGCTTTTCAAGTAGCCATGGTACCAGAAAGCATGAAGAACAAGAAATGCAACTCTGGACTGCAGCATAGTCTCTCTGTTGCACTGCTAAAGGAATTTAAAACATGACAAATGCGTCACTTTGCTTATTGGAAGTCCAACTTAATTCCTCGTCAGTTGCATCCTGCTTGAGAGACGGTAGGGCATAAACATAGCCCATCGTGTAGAGAAGGCAGGTGACCTACTATCATATACAGTGGGATGAAGCAACATGTGTCAGAGTGGCATAATCTTTCAAAGAAAAAGATGGAAGTGCCATCACAGGAAATCTCAAGGGTCTTCCTTTCCTTGTAGGGAAAAGTCAACCATTCCCAAGACCCATAATGAGAATTTTGCCCCCAAAGAAATAATTCAACTATTTCTTCCACTCTATAGCCCCAAGCTTACACTTCTGCACTCAAGAAGCTGCCAGAAAACCCATTAGTTTTGCTGGCTCCTCAGCTCCATGTTGGCCAAATGTGTCAGACTATGAATTTGTAAAATATCTGTCAAAGATGGGTATCTTTCCAAATGTGGACAGTAAAACCAGCATGGCAACACAAAAATGCTTGGCAGCTGAGCTGCTGGGTCCTTTTCAAGGCTACACAGAGAATAAAGAGCATGGGAAAAAGGAGCACATGCTTAATTAAGAGGCAGATCACACAGAGCTGCACAAAGAGGATGACGTGAGGAAAAATCAATCCACAGCTCCAGAGGCCTCCAGCCACACTTGTAAAGAATGAAACACAGTGAAGCAAGTCCAGTGAAGGGCCACAGAGATGACTGAGGGATTGGAGTCTCTGACATATGAGAGAGATGTTGAGGGAATTGTCTGGCCTGGAGAGAAGGCTCAGAGCACAGGAAGTGTTGGCAATATGTATAAACTCAAGTCATTTTTAAATACTATTTTGATCACTATCACAGGGATTTTAATTTCTCAGTACAGATTTCCTAAACCACCCAAGGGAGAGAGAATCTTTTCTACTTTTACCCTGTCCCATCCCACACATAATGCTCCTGCTGCCAGTGGCACAAATACACTAATTACAAGAAAAAGCACTGGAAATGAGCTCTACCCAATGTGCCAAGCAAAGTAAACATGGGTAGTACAAAACTGCAGCTTAAAATTCTGCCTTACAGCCCAGGCATTTCATGTCTTATTGCTATGCATCTCAGTATATACAATGACTCCTGGAACTGTATGTTAAATAAATTCTCAGAAAGGATGTTCGAGCTCAAAGCAAATATTTGAGGATGGAGGCGACTGTGCCACCCACTTGAGCAAGTATTAAAAGTCAAGAGAAACAATGCACTTTCTGTGAACTCCAAAATGCCTGTGGTAAGGGAGATCTTGATAACTTCAGTTAACTAGCTGTAAGATTATTAACATAATAATGTTAATATTATGTGTGGGTACTCATAAAGAGTACCCACACCTTTTGTTGAAACATTGTTCAAAATCCAACCTTAATTACAGAGGACCAATTTTTATAAAACTTTGTTATTCTAAATTGAAATCAACTCCTACATGCAGTAATAGGGTAAATGCAAAAACACTTCTTTACTAAATCAAATGGCAAACTCTATTTTAGCTGCTAGAAGTTCCCTTTCTGCACAAGTAGCCTGGTTCTTACTCTACAGCAGGCTCTGAGACACCAAGCCTGCACATGAGGACAAGACTGCATCTATTACTAGTCACTAGCATCATATAACTGATGACATTAATACAGAATTTCTTAGATTGGAAAAGACCTTCAAGATCATCGAGTCCAATCATTAGTTTCATGCTGACAAGTCCCTGACTAAACCAAATCCCTCAGCACAACATCTAATCTCTATGAATTGCTATGGTTGGAAAGGACCACCAGGATCAGCCAGTCCAACCTTCATCCCAGCATCCTTAATCAGTAAGCCATAGTCTCAAGCACCACATATACTCTTCCCTTAAACACCTCCAGGGATGGTGACTCCACCACCTCCCTGGGCAGCCTGTTCCAGTGCCTGACCACCCGCTCAGTAAAGAACTTCCTCCTAACATCCAATCTAAACCTCCCTGATGCAACTTGAGGCCACTTCCTCTTGCCCTATCATTAGTAATTCAGGAGACAAGACCAGCATCAGCCTCACTACAACCTCCTTTTAGGTAGTTGTAGAGGGCAATAAGGTCCCCTCTCAGCCTCCTCCAAACTAAACAACCCCAGTTCCCTCAGCCACTCCTCATAAGTCATGTTTTCCAGACCTTTCACCAGCCTCGTTGCCCTTCTCTGCACTCACTCCAGCTATCTTGCAATTTCTTTCAGTAGCAGATGAATGTGGTTAACAGCAGATTTCCCAACTCCTTTTCTGTTAGCCACCTTTCAGGAACAGTCTGGAAACAAACACTGTGTAAAAGACCAGGTTTGTTTCCAGACGTATTCTCTTTTCACACCCAGACAAGAAAATGCAGGCACTAACCAAAAGCCCACAGATAAACCTATTCAGAAGTTGTCTCATGTGCTGAACGGAAAGAGAATAAATAAAGATGAAGTTCTTAGAGGAAGTAACACTTCTGAGGACCTTCCAAGGTCAGAGACAGGGCCTTGCATTGTGCTGAGATCATGACTTTATTCTAGTCTGCGTTTCAGTGTTCAGCAGTAGTTTTACTTGAGAGGCTGCTAAGCAGCTGGATCAGACTTCCTTTCTGCTGGATACAATAAACATCTGGTTTTGGCAGTAGACTAATAATGGCTATATGAAAGGAACTGTCACTACAGTTAGACAGAAGAGAGAGCCCTTAACCACCACTGCTTTCTCAGTTTTCAGAAGTATCTCATAAGTCCCACAGGCACCTTCATATTCCAAGCTGTATCCCTGAATGGCTAAAAGCTTGCTGGTAGATGGAGTTCAAACAGACCAGTCATTTTACTCCAATCCTCCTGTTACCTGGATGAAAACCAAGAACTCCTTCCTGGCTGTAGATTGTAAACCCCAACTTACTGTGCTATCCCAGCCCAGATGAACAAACGGGAAGCTGGCTATCATCACTGCACTATCTGACACAGCTAGACCAGTGGCATGGAGGACTCTGATTCATGGTATGACACATAAACATCCTTACGGTAAAGACACTGGATACTTGACATATTTATGGGCATCAGTGTGAGGACTGATCAGTTCAAGCAATTCACATGGAAACTTAATCTAAGAGGCAAAGGAGATTACTCCAAATTCACCTTTCTAACCCTCCCAGTCAGCGGTCTCTAGTACAGCTACTGCTGTCAGTGGATGGTCTCACACTCGTAAGATGGATGAACTTTATATTGCAGTATCAAGCTAGTTCATGTTCCTCTGGTGCTTTGTTAGCACAACCTACCAACTTGTTGGAACCATAACCAAGTAAGCTGTCCCAAACCCAGAGAACAGTTTGACAGCACTGTACTTGCTTGTACAGACAGCAAAGGAGATCTGTGAAGTGATGCTTCCTTACAGAGAAGTACTTGCTTAAGAGCAAAATCCCCCAACACAGAGGGCTGTCTGGGAACTGAAGGATTCTATTTATATGTAATAAACATTAAAATTCACCTGTTAAAATTCGATGCAATGGCAAAGTGATGTAAGTTAAGTGTGCATAGAGTAGAAAGTTTTCATCTGTTCTGTTCAGCTTCAGCCACGAGCCCACCAGAGAGCGTCCTGTTCCGGATAAGGATCGTGACCTCAGATTTGTGGTGTTGTGCAGATCTGCAGAGGTGGAAGACAGAAAGCTCCAAGTGACTGGAATTTCTACATTTTATTGAGACACAGTTTATATTTCTATTGGAAAGTTAAAAAAAAAAAAAAAAAAACAAGAGTAGGAAATCCTACATTCATTGTCTACAAATAAGTCACATGCAGGACAGTATATTACTATTTTTATTTCTATGAAATCAATTAGCCCATTTGCTAATGAATGGTGTCAGCAGCTGGCAGCAGTAGTAAAGAACCAAGTAAGTAACTGTTCATAGACTAGCCAGGAGTGGGAATGAAGCCTTTGCTACCACACTGCAGAAGCAGAACCCTAACCCATCCTTCCCCTGACCAGACAGTACCATCACCCATAATGGCTGCTGGATAAATGCCTTGAACTCCATTCTATTCTGTGTAACCTCCAGGAGAAATCAAAAGCAGAACTCCCTTTGGGAACAGAATGGAATGGAACAGAATGGAATAAACCAGGTTGGAAGAGACCTCCAACATTATCCAGTCCAACCTATCACCCAGCCCTAGCCAATGGCACTAAGTGCTCCATCCACTCTTTTCTTGAGCACCTCCAGGGATGGCGACTCCACCACCTCCCTGGGCAGCCCATTCCAATGCCAATCACTCTCTCTCTGAAGAGCTGCTTCCTAATGTCCAGCCTATAGCTCCCCTGGCACAACTTGAGACTGTCCCCCTTTGTTCTGTTGCTGGTTGCCTGGGAGAAGAGACCAACCCCCAATATGGCTACAACCTCCCTTTAGGTAGTTGTAGACAGCAATGAGATCACTGCTGAGCCTTCTCCTCTCCAGGCTAAACAACCCCAGCTCTCTCAGCCTCTCTTCACAAGGCTGTGCTCCAGGCCCCTCACCAGCCTCATTGCTCTTCTCTGGACATGTTCCAGTACCTCAACATCTCACTTGAATTGAGGGGATCAGAACTGGACACAACAATCAAGCTGTCCTTCATCCTCCCACTACTTAGTACTCAACTCAAGCCTTACCCTTTATGTAATAAAACATGTTAAAAACACATCTCATCTGAAACAACAGACATTTTGACCAGGCAAATTTAAGACAAAATAGATGAGGAAGGTTTTTTACTGATGGAATCCTAAATTAGTTACAACCAGTTTAAGTTGCACAGAATTTGAATTAAGTATTACCACTTAAGCTTGCTTTTGTAATGTAAAATTCCTCATTAGCTAAGCTGGTCCAGTACCTTGCCACAACAAACAAATTGTTGTCTGGAAATGAGCTTTGTGGTTATCTACTAGCATGCCAAAAGACAGCTAAGATTTGGAGTTTTTTTTGCTTTTCTATTAAATTGTTTTTACACATAAGAAATGCAGCTTCGACTTTGATATTTGGTAATTTCCTGCCTAATGAAACTGCAATATGATTGGATTCAGACACTATATTCTGAATCAGATGCAATTTTTGACTCTGTATGAAACACCAAACAAGGTAACTAGAATTCAGAGGACGAGTTCCACAAGGCATTAATATAAACAAATCCATTAAGTTTTCTTTTTAGACCATTCAGAACTGACCCAAAGTTAATGGAAGTAAATGCTTTTTCACCAGCTTTAACCAACTCTTGATCAAATGAGAGCACTCAGAGAACCTTTTCATGAGCACATACTCTACACATCACTAAATTGTGATATCTGGGAAAGCCACCCTAGAGGCTGGTATCTGTGGAAGGGGAAAGATCTTTCCTGCTCAAGTTTCTCTAAAATACTTATATAAAAAGGGGCAAGGTTTTAAATGTATACAGGACCTGTTGGTCTTTAGCCTTCAAAAATATGCTAAGGTTTGTGAATAACCCCATTTTCAGAGCAGCACTGTTGCTGGACTTTCTGCAGAGCAGGATTTTTTAGGCTGCAAACCTTTTGGCAAATCCGTCATTGAGATCCCTTTCTACAGCCCTGTGCCCTCTCCAGACACATCTGGTTTAGCTGGTATTACTTCTCTTACCTCCACCATCATCATCTCTGAAGAACTCCTCACTGTCGTTTGCTGAGTGGGATTTCTTCATCTCAGCAATGCGATTCCGGGGCACTTTTCTCTTGAGGGATGGGGAGAAAAAGGAAGGGCGGTTGTTGCGTTCTGGGGTTGGCGGTGTGCTGAAAGAAGTGACCTGAAAGGGAAACAGAAGAAACATTAAGGGAAGCTTTGTTTAGAAAAGTGCTATGCTTCCAGGAAGAAATAATACGTCTCAAATACGTGCAACAAGGCAGTCACATGTGCCAAAAATAAGAATTATCATAGAATCATAGAATGGTTTAGGTTGGAAGAGACCTCAAAGATCATCCAGTTCCAAGCCCCCGCCATAGGCAGGGACACCTCCCACTAGATCAGGTTGCTCAAGACCTCACCCAGCCTGGATTGAACTGTGACTTGTTTTATCAGAGTGGCCAGAGAACATCAACTGAACAGTCACCTCAGATGCAAGATGTTTATCAGCATGGAAGTACTTTGATACATCACCACCCTCAACTGTTACATGACTAAACCTCTGTCCTCCAATGATCGCTTTTTAAGAAGTATTATTTGTAGTCACAAAGGAATAAAATTATTAACGCAGGCTTGAAGAACGTAGATCTTATTTGTGCATGTTGACATTCAGAAGATTTAATAAGCTAACAACGTTTTGTATGCGGCACACTAAAACTGCGCCTATTCATTTCTTTGTCAGATAGAATCATGGAATGGTTTAGGTTGGAAGAGACCTCAAAGATCATCCAGTTCCAACCCCCTGCCATAGGCAGGGACACCTCCCACTAGAACAGGTCGCTCAAGGCCTCATCCAACCTGGCCTTGAACAACTCCAGGGAGGGAGCAGCCACAACCTGCAAGGCAGTAATTTTCCTGCTTAAAAGTATGCCAGGTGGGATCAGTCTGAAAGGTCACACTGCTTCTGCGAAGCAGGGTCAAAAAGCAATCACTTAGCCTGAGATGCTGATGCAAAAGTGCAATCAATGTACAATTATATGCAGATCAGATTTCAATATGGGATGGAGAAAAAAAATGTTGAGATGCCCCTGATGGTTTGGTGAGCCCAAGTGATAACAAATACAAGGATATAATTGTCTGTGGTGAAACACAGGTTAGGGGTGAAACCATGGAGACATCCCTTCCTTCAAAGCAGTACTTGCTCTTGATTAAACCACGATTATAGTCAAGTATAGCTATTTCAGGAGGCACTGAAATGCAGTGCTTGAAATGAACCTTTTTTTTCTAGTAATATTTTAATAGTTTCATTCTGAATGAAAAAAGATGATAACAAATTTCTTAACAGATGTGAATCACTTCTAATCTCATCCTTCCTTCTCCACACAGTTAATTTAACAATTCCTTAACTCTCCCTGAGATAACAACTGATATTGCTCCTATCTGTCCATACAAATAAAGAGGAAGGTGGCACATGAGTGAGGATGACAGCCAAGCCAGATTGGTGTTGCACTGCAGAACCACTCTAAGTGACAGGACCACAGGATTTTAGGGGTTGGAAAGGATCTCTGGGGATCATCAAGCTCAATCTCTCTGCCAGAGCAGGATCATAATCTAGTGCAGGTCACACAGGAACGCATCCAGACAGGTCTTGAAAATCTCCAGAGAAGCAGACTCCACAACCTCTCTGGGCAGCCTGCTTCAGTGTTCTGTGATCCTTACAGTAAAGCCCTTCCTCATGTTGAGGTGGAACTTCCTCTGCTGTAGTTTGAATCCACCGCCCCTTGTCCTATCACAGCGCCCAAGTGAGCAGAGGCTGTCCCTGTCCTCTCTCTCTTGACCCCCCCAGTCCTCAGATATTTATAAACATTGATTAGATCCCCTCTAAGTCTTCTGTTCACCAGACCAAAAAGCCCCAGGTGCCTCAGTCTCTCCTCTTAAAGCAGTGCTCCAGGCCCTTAATCATCTTTGTAGCCTTCTGTTGGACTCTTTCCAGTAGATCCCTGTCCCTCCCAAAACTGAATGCATCATCCCCAGAAGACTGCATGTGCTTCACAGTCAGCAGAGTTATAATTTTCTGATGTCCATGAAAGAGTTAAATAATCATAGAATCACAGAATTGTCACGGCTGGAAGAGACCTCAAGTATCACCTAGTTCCAGCCCCTCTGCCATGGGCAGGGACACCTCACACTTGATCAAGTGATCCCTCTATCTTTTTTTCTTAAAGAAAAAAGAAAAAGTATAAACATTCTACCACCCAAATGATCCTCCCTCTAGTGTACCTGACCTCTCTTTGTGCTTGTCTCTGTTTTTAATTCTGTAGCAATTTCACATCACACCTGGGGAAAGCCCAGAAACAGACAAATCACCATTAAAACCACTAGCAACAAGCAAGGATAATACGTTGTCAAATTTAGTTTGATATTTTCCAGTTGACATCATAGTTTTAGAGCCAAAAGATCAGGAAGTCCCTCCAGGCCTGATTTCTTCAGGCTGCTTCTCTATGGTAGAGAGCAAGCACATGCAGTTAATGAGCTCTGTGCTGGCAGGTCATTTAACCTTTTAGGAAGACAGAAAGAAAAATCACACAGCTTACACAGAGACATTTAGGAACAGTCTCACAGACCTTTTCAATACACAGGTTAGCTGTGTTACACAGGAAGCCAACTTTGAATCCACCAGGAACTACTCAGCCCAGGTCCACAAGCATCTGGGTGGGTATTTTAAAGATATTGTTGCCTAATATCCCTTCATTAGGTAAAATGCCTTAATGGAAAACAAAGCTCAGGAGTGAACAAAGGCCAAATTAGCACCCACAGACTAATTGTATTGGTATTTTACTGCACTTGCATTAAAATTAAGTGCATGCATAACTATGGTTCTGCATCGAAATCCATAATCTTTGCTTTAATATTGAACAGGCTTTACACTGGCAGCATTCATCAGTTGCAAAATCTCCTAACAGCACCATTTTACTTGAGATTTAGGAAGCAACCTACAGAATATACAAATTCCATGGGTAAACCCCTTCTTGTACAGAAATGGAATCTATTAATTTTCATAGAAAGCAGGCAGAATCATCATTTTCCCTCGCATTAGCATTGCTGTTTCAACAAAACACTCCTCCAGAAGAATGAATCATCCAGTCATCTCTGGATTCAGTATTTGCCCAAGGAAAGCTGTGCTAAAAATCCATCTGCATACACTCTGTTCAAACTACAGGCAAATCTAAGTACAGAACCTTGATGAGAGTTAATCCCAGTTTCAGTTCATCTACTGGCTTTGAAACAAAACATGTTTGTTCTTAAGGTTAAGTCAGTATTTCTGTCTGCTACTTACTCTCTCATGTACTGGCGAGTCTGGGTTTGAATCTTCTTCTGTCCCATACGGTGAAGTGTCACCAGTAGAAACTCTACTCACTGCCATCTCTGCATGTCCTTTCCCTTGTGGCCCTTTCATTCGGACAAACTCCATGTTGTTATATTTGTAAAAGCCAAATGACATTCTTTGAGCCATCTTAGCTGCAACACTCACCTACAACGCATCAAGAGAGGAGAGAAAACCATGTAATATCATCTCCATGTTTTAAAAACATAAATGTTCTCTGGAAGCAGTTATCTGAAGTCAAAACCATAGTGAATAACTGTTATTATCTTTAAGCCACAATCTGAAGTGATCTCCAAAAGGGATGCAATTTTACAGATACAAAAATAGAGGTTCAGAGAAGGATCAACTCCTTCAGCTACCCAAAGTACAGAGCTACCCAACAGCAAGCCAAGATAAAACAAAAGGATCTTATGCAGACCCACACAATGTGGCACAGAAGAGCACAAGCAGGAGTGTGCACAACTTAACAGAGCCTGTGCAGGAACACTTTGTTTGAGTCCAAAAAGCAATCAAAACACAAACATGCTTCAAACTAGCGAAGTGCACTGGATGATTGTGGCACTAGTTTGTGGCAAGTCAATTTGGACACACATGCCCATGTTGTCAAAGCCAAAGCCTGAAGAATCAGCCTCCATCCACAGCTAACATGCACCGCATTGCTCACCGCAAAACCCTGACAGCCTTTGAACCCTCTCTCAAGAGACAGAAGGGTTCAATTTCCAGTTAACACAACTGAACTGAAAACTGAACTGAGAAATGAAAAGAGGAACAGACCAATACAAAAACAGTCACGGTTGTGCCAAGTAAAATATGTAGAACTTATGTACAAGTTCAAGTGGTTTATCACAACTTCCTCCAGTTTATAGCCTGAAAGGGCCAAGATGCTCATCAGTAACACAACTCATACTGGACTAAGAACACAGACACCACTGGAATCAAGCAACCTTCAAGAGCATAGAGAAGTTACTTTTGTTCTGTTACATGAATGGACATATTTCAAGTTTAGCTTTCGGCAGTAACTGAGCTAACAACTTTATTTCATCTAACAAAACAACATCAAACAGCTCTGTGGTCAAACACAACATTCTCAGGCTATGAGGTGAATCTACCCCAGCAAATTTTGTTTTTACTTCAGAGCTTCTTTCTTATATTGTCTTTAGTGAGTCTGAAGAGTCTGTATTCCCATATATTTTAATAATCCACTTGTTGATTGTGTGAGGCCATAAGATGATGGAGGAACAGAGAAACTAATTCACATTCTCCCAAGAAACTGCTGAAGGAGTACAACTACTCACACTTAAACCAGGGAGAAGGGAAATTATTCAGGACCATTCGTGACAAGGGTAGGAACAAAGGGAAATGAAGTTTACAGCAGATACTGTTTTCTAAAATCTCTCAGGATTATCCTTGTAACAAATTGTGAGAAGATTACTGGCTCTTGCACTCTCTTCAGTACTATGCACTGAATTTGAAGCTGAAAGTGTTGGCATTTCATCTTTCTGTAGCAAAGAAAGCTTCTCTCCATAGCAATGAAGCAATAGTGGTCTTTGGACAATAGATGTGAACAGAAAACACACTAAATAAAAACATGTTTTACATATAAGCAAGGTAGTTAGAGTTTAAGATCTCCCTATAAAACAGGCCCTCTCTGGAGTAACCCGAAATATCTATGACCTCTCCAGAAAATGGAAGGGGCTCTCAGAACTCTCTTATTCAGACCCATTCCTGTATCATGCTCTTGACTACTTGTCAACTTCACTCTTTTTTCACTGACACCAGATTAATATATCTGAATACTCTCAGCTGTTGGGAGCTGAAAGCTTTAGCTTTGAGGTAACTTTCAAAGGCAAAAAAGATGGATCATGATGCGGATGATCCCATAGGACAAACAGCTAACAGCCTCAGAAGCAATGAAAAACTGGTCAGAGTACTGTTGTAAAGGATGTCTTTCAGAAGCATCTTACCCTGTTGTCATAAACCTTCTTCAGTGCTTCATAGCGGATGGACCCCTGAAAAATCACCCCTTGGAAGGTGTTGCTTTTGTCACTGGCCACCAGCTCCACACAGACCATTTCTCCTTCTCCTACAGTCATGTCACTAAAAACCTGCCAAAGATGCAAGATGAAACATATCAAAACAAACAGCAGCCATTAAGAGTTCAAATATATGCAGATTCCCATCATTCTCCCCAGGGCCATGGCAGTTTCAGTGTAAATGGCAGAAAGCAAGGGAGCTGCATGCTCCACCCCAGCCTTTCACAAAACCAAACTTCAGGCAGTGCACACTGTAAATTATGCCCTGAGATAAGCAGCTCTCACACTCGCCAGTACTGCTTTAGCCCATCATAAAGACAGATGCTGAAACTTAGCTTTAGACTCACATTTCAAGCATGAAGGACAATAAAACAAAAACTACTGGAAAGTAACCCTCGATTAGCCCAGAACATCTGTCCAACAGGTAAAAGAGAACAGCTATCAGGACATTAAGAGTAGAACAGGACAGAACTCTGCTGCAACAAGAACTCACCTCTTCAAAGCTGTCAATCATGAAGAATATGTTTGGATAGCTGATCTTTGACTCCTCTCCTTTGCTGTCCATTGGGTGTTTGCTAGGAGACGCAAACACTTGCTGAGAAAGATGGAAAAAAAAATCCCAACATGTTCTCAGTTAAACATACTTGGGAAATGCACACACTGAGCACAAGGCAAGCAATACCAGAACACCACAGTCCAACACTGTTCAGTCAGCCAACATTTTCACTTAGGCTAGGGGCGCTGGACATCCTGCAGACAAAACAGAGCTGGCTTCTGACTAAAGCATGTTTTGCAATAGTGAGGACACTTGTGAAAGGGGCCCCTGAGTTTTCAGATGCCAGTTATAAAAGACTAGTTGTTCTGCAGTAAATGTTCCTGTGTGCACCTGACCTTTCTCCAACCTACAGCACAGCTAAGGTAACCTTCTTTCATTAACTGGGAAAATTGCCTTGAAGTGCTTTTAAGTTACTGCAACAGGCTGCAAATGCATAGCATAGACGTTCCTGCAGAGCAGCTGACCTAACACTGCTTGTTCCTTCAGGTAATGCCATTGTTATTGTTGCCTTCGTATCATGATAAGACAAAAATCACTCAGTAATGGGAAGCATGGCCCTCAGGAGGACAAGCATTTGATTTCTCATACTCATCTTCTGCTTCTGTTTGTTTCTCTACCCACTCTGCTTCCTCTTACACGTTCTTTGTTCCTCCATCTGAAGCAGCTCCTGAACTGCTATGGTTACTTCGCTCCTCCAAACAACCTGCATTTAAATAGCTAAAGGCTTTAGATTCTCCCCTTTACTCTGCTGATTCTCCCCCTTTACTCTGCTCTCGTCAGACCCCACCTGGAATATTGTGTGCAGATCTGGAGCCCCCAGCACAGGAAGGACATGGAACTGCTGGAGAGAGTACAGAAGAAGGCCATGAAAATGATCAGAGGGCTGGAGCACCTCTGCTATGAGGACAAGCTGAGGGAGTTGGGACTTTTCAGCCTGGAGAAGAAAAGGCTGTCAGGAGACCTTACAGCAACCTTCCAGTATCTGAAGGGGGCCTACAGGAAGGCTGGGGAGGGACTGTTCACAAGGTCTTGTAATGACAGGATGAGGGGGAATGGGTTCAAAGGAGCAGAGGAGAGATTTAAATGGGATGTTAGGAGAAGGTTCTTCACAGTGAGGGTGGCAAGACACTGGAACAGGTTGCCTGGGGAGGCTGTGTCTGCTCCCTCCCTGGAGGTGTTCAAGGCCAGGCTGGATGAGGTCATGAGTGTCCTGATCTAGTGGGAGGAGTCCCTGCCTACAGCGGGGGGTTGGAACAGGATGATCTTTGAGGTCTCTTTCAACCTAAACCATTCTATGATTCTATGATTTTATCACTCCAACAAGATTAACAGGCAGGTAGAGACAGAAAAATTAATCACAAGTGGATTTCTTTGCTTCCACCTCTGTTTACAAACAAACATTTGAGTTCAAGAAACCTGTCAAATCAGCCCACTGAATGTGTTGAATCTGCCCAGATTATCAGGCTTGTGATGCTCTTGCTACAAACCACTGGACACAAAACATGGCTACATCATCTTCCTGGACTTGTGCAAAGCATTCTACATCATCCTGCATGACATCCGGGTCTCTACATTCAAAGGACATGGATAACTGCCCTCAAAGAATTGCAATCAAGGGCTCAGTGTCAAAATGGAGACCTGTGATGAGTGGAATCCCCCAGGGACTGGTACTGCTTAACATGTTTGTCAGTGACATGGGCAGCAGGATTCAACAAGTTTGCTGACAACACTAAGCTGTTTGGTCCAGTGAACAATATTGGAGGGCAAGATGCCATCCAGAGGGACCTTGACAGGCTGGAGAAGTGGGCCCATGCTGACCTCATGAAATTCAACAAGGCAAAGTGCAAGGTCCTGCATCTGGGTCAGGGCAATTCTAAGTACAAACACAGGCTGGCTGACAAGTAGAATGAGAGCTGCCCTGCAGAGAAGGACTTGGGGGTGCTGGTTGATGAGGCACTTAAGGTGAACTGTCCATGTGTGCTGGCAGCCCCAAAAGCCAACTGTATCCTGGGCTGCATCAGAAGATGGAACAGCAGGTCAAGGGAGGTAATTCTGGGCCTCTGCTCCTGTGAAACCCCACCTAGACAACTGCATCCAGCTCTGAAGTCCCCAGTACATGAAGGACATGGATATGTTGGAGAGGGTTCAGAGGAGTGCTATGAAGATGGTCAGAGGGCTGGAGCACCTCCCCTACTGAGACAGGCTAAGAGAGTTGAGGTTGTTCAGCCTGAAGAAAAGAAGGTTCTGAGGAGACCTTACAGAAACCTTCAAGCACCTGAAGGAGGCCTACAGAAAAGCTGGGAAGGGACTCTTTATAAGGCCTGTGGTGACAGGACAAAGGGCAATGGTTTTAGACTAGAAAAACGTAGATTCAGATTTTACAATGGTAAGAAGGTCTCTATTATGAGGCTATGAGACACTATAAAGAGTTACCCTGAGAAGTTGTGGACGCCGCTTCCATGGAAGTGTTTAAGACCAGACTGGATGAGGCTTTGAGCAATCTGGTGTAGTAGGAGGTGTCCCTGCTAACGGCAGGGGCATTTGAACTAGATGATCTTTAAGGTCCCTTCCAACTCAAGCCATTCTATAATAGGATATCAGATATATTCATGAGAGGGCTGCTTTTCCTTACTTGTACTTCCAAAGGCTACATGAACTTCCAAATACAGATTATTCAAAAGAATGGTTGCTTCACAACAAGAAATGGCATTGGAATAACAAGACTACTCAAAGGTGACACTTGCACCAATGCCTGAAACAAGGACATCTTCCAGGCATCCTTGTTTTCATGCCAGCCAATGTAAAGCAAAAAAACCCCCAAAAACCCGAACAACAAACTCCAAATTCATCTCCATTCAGACACACCTGAGGAAAGTACATGTAGAGATCTTATTGTCAGGCCAGTAGAGAAGCAAGGTAGTCTGCAAAATAATTTAGTGGAAAGTCAGCCCTTTTTACACTGCTTTCATGCCTTAGGTGTTCTACTGGTATGAACACAGTAGCTTTGTCAAAGGTCTGGAGTAGCACAGCAAGTCTTACGCCCAAACAGGGCTTCTACTGATGCACAGACACTTTCTAAAGGATGAAACATTAGGGCAGTAAAATAGAGAAAAAGAAAGTTGGCCTTTTATTAATTTAAAGCTTAGAGCCTCAATGGTACACAATGCAAGAAAATGTCCTACTGCAAATACACTTTCTATGATACATAGAACTGCCTTTTCTCTTTCCATAGATCCACTCCACCAGGTTGAAGTGTTACTAGAGTGTACTGGTAAGTTTTAATGTGTGCTGAGTTTCTCCTAGAAAAGGGAAGACCAAAAAAAAAAAAAACCAAAACCCAACACACCAACCAAAAACAACAACAACAAAAACCCAAACCAGTCTCACAGTACAAACCTGTAGGAATCAGGAACAAAAAATTGCCTCCTTATTCTGAAGGCTGCTCACACAGAGCTAGGGCAGGGCTTTCACCCTTATCTTTCCAGCTTTCAAATCTACATGCAATATTTACACATCTTTCTCAAAAGGATTTTGCAGAGGTGAACTCAGGGTGAAATTTGGACTTGTAAACAGTGGTAAAAGCCATGAGAATTAAAAGGCTTCCATGAGCGGTGTACTGTGGTGCCTCAACAGCGCCAGAAGGGGCTTAGGTACCTAACTAATGCAAATTACAAATACAATAATCAGCATTGCCAGTTTTGTTTGTGGGCAAAGGAGTAATCATTTTTAAATGGTAAAACAAAATTAAAGGATTAAAAATAATTGGTTTATTTTAGGTAAAGCCATGAAAGCAGCTGAATGAGCTAAAGGAAACGTCTGTGAGAAAATGCCTTCAAAAGGCAACAGGAGCCTTGTAAAGAATTTCTGCCAACTAGGAGAATTTGTTACAAGCTCTGCTGGAGAATGAGTGAAAAAAATCTGGAGTTTCTCCATGTTTATTATTCAGTCTCCTCCACTATGCTAAACCCTGGATTAACTGTAAACTGCACACAAGCAAGTGGTAAAACCCTTCGGTGTGGAGATGGAAGGAATGAGCAGTTTGAAAGAGAAAACAAGAATCTCACAAAACCATTATAAGATAAATTTGTAATCAGTAAATTGTCTACCATTTATTAGCCCTAAATTACAGATTTATCCTGAAGGCTTCTTGTAACTCAGATATCACACAATTTCAGGTTTGCCTTCAGATTGGCTAACAGCTGGGCATACTCCACTCCAGCACTCCTGACCCCACATCAGGAGGCAAAGACACAAATCTTGAAAGCTTGCAGAAGTCTTTTTTTTTTTATTTTTTTTTGAGGGGGGCTATAAAGAACATTAAGAATCATAGAATCAGTCAGGGTTGGAACAGACCACAAGGATCATCTAGTTCCAATCCCCCTGCCATGGGCAGGGACACCTTACCCTAGATCAGACTGGCCAAAGCATCATCCAGCCTGACCTTAAACACCTTCAGCGATGGGGCCTCAACCACTTCCCTGGGCAACCCATTCCAGGATCTCACACTTCTCATGGTGAAGAACTTCCTTCTCACATTCAATATGAATCTCCCCACCTCCAGCTTTGCTCTATTCCCCCTAGTCCTGTCACTACCTGATAGCCTAAAAAGTCCCTCCCCAGCTTTTTAGCAGCCCCCCTTCAGATACTGGAAGGCCACAAGAACTCACATTAACTTGCAGGAAATGTCACTAGACAAAGACTTGAGATGCTTCCTAAGGATGCAGCTATCAGAGCACAGCCTGAGAGCCTGCTTTTGCCACACTTTTAGAATTGGGATGCCACCCTCTTATCCACAGAAAACCAGCACAAACTCACCTGAGACTTCTTTTTGTGAATGTGAATATCACCGCCATCGGAGCGTGTGCACACAGCGCACGTCACCACGTAATCCAGCTAAAACAGACACCAGAAAAATAAAGGTTTAGAACCAAAAAAACCAAACATTTGTGCACATGAAGCAGGATATATTCCATCTTATTTTTTCTAGGTGTCAAGCTAAACAGTTAACATGTTTTGGTATTGCTGTTTTCTTTACTCTCTACTACACTGAAACTCCTACAACTTTCAAGCCTGCGTGTATTAACACAGCGATACTGAAATCATCTGTGCAGATGCCTGCTGAGGTGCATCACCTATGGGGTAAAGAAACTCCAGTTGATAGCTGCTTAACACTAGCATAGTGGTCACCTGGGGAATAAGCATGACACACACACAAGCACACTTTAATGTAGAAATGGAAAAGATATCCTCCATTCTAAAAGAGAAAAATAAAAATATGAATGAACACAGCAACACATTAGGAGAAGCAAGAGCCCATTCACCTAGCCTGTGAAAACAACCTGAGAAAAACTTGTAAGGAGCAAGCATGGTAGCTGTGGACAGCAATGCCCAGCTCTAACACCATCTCTGAATTATGACTGTAAGCAAGCAGGTTCTGGTTTTATTAAGCTACAAAGGTCCAGAGATGTTCTGCAACGAGACTTTTAGCGGGAAGGAGAAAGAATTAAAACCATTTATTTTCCAGGATGTGTGCAATGAGCCAACAGCCTCTCATTCTGAGGTCATAATTGCTAACTTCTAAGGGATCTCAAGTGACTACAGTAATGTTTAACTTCCCTAAGCGCCAGCGTAATACATGCAATAACTACACAACCTGTGAGTTAATTAAGGAAATAATTTGTTCCAGCTTCATGTTTCCACCACCACCACAAAAGTTTTACTAAACCTCTGATGTCAAGAGCAGTGAACTCCCAGTGTAATACACAACAGCTCTATTTCTTTGCATTGCCATTTAGCAGTTCCCTCTTTTACCTGCATCAGTACTGTGAGCTACTAGGGAAATATTTCTTGTGTAACAGACTCCTTCACTCTCAAAAGCTATTACATTTGACAAAGCCTTCCAAACTGGAAAAAAAATTTGTTATGTAGCATAAAATTTTGCCCAGCTTTATTGGATTTTTTTTTTAAAGGGAAGTTATTAGGACTCTACCAAAAATAATAAGCACCTTAGCTTGTGTTCATTTAGACTCCGAAAGGCAAAATTGAATCTATTGTTTTCTTTACATCCAGAAATGTTTAAATCCCTCAAGCTAGGGAGGAAAAGGGATAGATTAAAGCCTACCCTGGAAACCTCTCTGGCATAAGTAATTACAGAAGCATTGCTGTTACCTTCTGTAGGATGAGGTTCAAGTAGACACTCTCTTCCCAGTCTATGTCAGGGTCTCCCAGACCAGGAAGCTTCTTTGAATCTCTCCGGTAAACTTCAACTTCAACCTGCTAAGAAAAGATCACAGAATCACTGAGACTGGAAAAGATCTCCAGGTTCAGTCTATAACATAACACCATGACATCACCTAAACCATGCCACTAGGTACCACGTCCAGTCTTTGCTTAAAGACCTCCAGGGATGGTGACTCCACCATCTCCCTGGGCAGATCATTCCAATGTTTGATAATCCTCTCTGTGAAGAAGTATTTCCTAACATCCAGCCTGAATCTCCCCTGGTGCAGCTTGTAACCATCTCCTCCAGTCCTATCACTTGCCACCAACGAGAAAAGGCTTCCCCTGCCTCACTCCAACCTCCCTTCAGGTAGCTGTAGAGAGCAATGAGGTCTCCCCTCAGCCTCCTCCAGACTGAATAACTCCAGCTCCCTCGGATGCTTATCATAAGCCACGTGCTCCAGGCTCTTCACCAACCTCATTGCCCTTCTCTGAATGCACTCCAGAATCTCAATGTCCTTGCTGTAGAGAGAGGCCCAGAACTGAACACAATACTTAAGCTGCAGCCTCCCCAGAGTTGAGTACAGAGGGGTGACCACCTCCCTGTTTCTACTGTCCATCGTGCTTCTAATCCAAGCCAGGATACCATTGGCTTTCTTGGCCACCTGGGCACACCTGGATTCTGGCAACCAGAATCAGAGAATGGTTTTGGTTGGAAGTGATCTCAAAGATCATCTAGTTCCAACCCCCCACCATAAGCAGNCCCAGTTCTGTCAACTGTAACAGTAATTCCTAGGGAGCCCCCAGGCCTCTCTCAGAGACCCAAATAATCCAAGAAAGCAGAAAGAGCTCTACCAATGCAACTGAGATAAATAGAAAAAGTTGATGATGTAGTACACAGTTAAACAGTAGTTTGACACTTTACACAGAAAAAAAAAAAAAAA
>VWZI01002988.1:224521-282118 GCA_013396835.1 Psilopogon haemacephalus | reverse complement strand
AAAAAAAAACAAAAAAAAAACCAAAAAAAAAACAACCTACCAAACAAACAGAAAAAGATTGCAGCATGGTTTACTTTCTGAACTGGTGTGTAACACAAAATAGGGTGACAAGCAGCACACCTAACAGATGTCACAGCTATGTGCTACCTTGACAGAGTACCCAGAGAAGCATTTGTTTTCTCTTTTTTTGTTATCTTTTTTTTTTTTTTTTGAGGGTTAATACAGCAACACACTTTGACATTTAAGAAAAATCTGGAATATTGCGACATTCAGACAGGGCAATCCTGTGCTTTGGAGGGGCAGAGGAAAAGGGTGGAGTTAATTTGTTAGAAGAGAGATTGTCATACACGACATATCATGTGGATGAAATCAAGTGGAGTAAGATTAAGCTCTATAGTAACTCAAAATAAGATTCAGCCCTTTAGTAGCTGTGCATTTATCTCAACTCCCCTGGGAAGGATAAAGCTACAAGTCTGAAATATTATAAAGAGCAGTTAAACACTACAGTATTTCAGAACTGACACTATCATCAGATATCTTGAAAGCTGAATGCACTGTTTTCTACCATTCATTTTTTTAACTCACAAATATCTTTTTAAAATGCCTACAGACTCATAAATCATAGTTCCTTTGCTTTTATTTCTTCCAAAACTCTTAACCACGACTTTTTCTATTTGCACTACAATAGCACAAGCTAATGAGAGCTACTGTAAAAATGAGCAGCTGAGGGGAATAATCTCCTTTAAATCTATCTCCAAATAAACAAAGGTGATGCTTGCACTCTGGTGCCCAAGAGCACAAAAACGTGGCGTTCTCAAGATTCCAGAAATGCCCTGTGAAACAAAAGCCATCCTGTCTCTGAAAGACAGACACCGTGAGCAGATTGGGTGACAGTAGGGCTGAGAAATCGCAGGGTAAAGCTCCGGCTCTAACACCAGAGTGAGACCAAGCAGATGTGATCTCAGTCTCTTCTCCCTCCACATCCATGGAACCTTCCTTTTAATCCAGGCAGAGTTTAGTCATCTCTTAACGATGAAATTTAAACCTCCCCATTGCAGAAGTCAGCCAGTAAATTTTTTCCGTTGGTGAAACCAACTTGCACTGCTCCTGAATAATTACAAAGCCACTGCACAATCCTTTGATGGAAGAGATGATGGCTAAATAGAGCCCTTCTTTAATCACTTTACCCTTAAGCCCTAATTCTAGGTAGGGCTCCCAGGTGCTACGGTCTGTGGGTTAGGGCACACTGGATCATTGTGAATTGCTGCCATGGCTGTTTTCAGAGGCAAGTGCTTAAACCACGTTATTTCAAAGGAAATTAATGTAGGGAATTTAAGGAATTCCATTCCAGGCAATAAACTGCACAGGGCATACAAGTGTGTTCAACAGGACAAACCAGGCAGAACAGGAGAGACCTTTTCCCAGAGAGAAAGGAGTCTCCAGCACCCAGAAGTAGCATCCATCCAACCTCAGAAATACAGAAAAAGGACTTCTGAATGCTCTCCGCAGCACTGGCATCTGCTGGACATGTTTTGCACCTCTTGCTCCTGCCCAGGCAAGTGTCCTCAGTAAGCATGGGAGGAACAAATCATCCCTAGCTAGCACTAGGGCAACAGTCAGACCAAGCAGCCAACATTTGCTGCAACTGCCAGTAGTCTCAGATATCTTACCTTCTGCATCACCCACAGTACTGCTGGAGAGCAGTCCTGAGGAAAAGGACCTGGGGGTCTGGGATGATGAAAAGCTCAACATGAGCTGACAGTGTGCACACACAGCCTAGACAGCAACTCTGTGCTGGGCTGCATTAAGAGAAGCGCTGCCAGCAGGGCAAGGGAGGGGATTCTCCCCCTTTACTCTGCTCTTGTCAGAACCCACCTGCAGTACTGTGTGCAGTTCTGGAGCCCCCAGCACAAGAAAGACGTGAAACTGTTGGAGCCACTCCAGAAGAGGGCCACAAAGATGCTCAGAGGGCTGGAGTGCCTCTGTGATGAGGACAGGCTATGAGAGTTGGGGCATTTCAGCCTGGAGAAGAGAAAGCTTCCAGGAGACCTTATAGTAGCCTTCCAATATCTGAAGGGGGCCTACAGGAAGGCTGGGGAGGGACTGTTCACAGGATCTTGTAATGACAGGATGAGTGGCAATAGGTTTAAACTGGTAGAGGGGACATTTAAACAGGATGTTAGGATGACATTTTTCACAGTGAGGGTGGTGAGACACTGGAATGGGTTGCCCGGAAAGGCTGTGGCTGCTCCCTCCCTGGAGGTGGTGAAGGCTAGGCTGGATGAGGCTCTGAGTGACCTGTTCTAGTGGGAGGTGTCCTTGTCTCTGGCAAGGGCTTGGAACTGGATGATCTTTGAGGTCTCTTCCAACCCCAACCATTCTATGACTCTATATGTTTTATAACACAAAACATGCCCTCACCTAGGTTCACATTGTCTGACCAGTAATACGCTTCACAGTGCAAGACACCCAAATTGCAAGTTGCTTTTGGAAAAAAAAAAAAAAATTTCTCACCCCCTATCTCATAAACACCTCTATCTGCAACATCTCTCACTCATTTTTAAGTAGTCCTTCCAGAAATAGCAAGAAAGGCATCTCGGCATAAAGTGCTAAATCTGGGTTGGGCAAAACAAGCACAACGTTCCAGGGGAACCATTTCCCATTTGTGTGCTGTAGCTCAGAAATTCATCTCAGCTACCCCCTCTACTGCTATGGTGCTGGGCATGTGAAGGTGGCCACGTGACATAAATGTAAAATAAATCAATATGCTTAATTCCACTTGTAGAAAATAATCCCTGGCACAGTGGAATTTCATGCGAGGCCAAGGACATTGCAAAGACTATGGCTGACTCCATTTAGACCCTGTAGGCACTTGTTCAGCATTAGTCAATAAAGGAAGCATCCGAATCAATCATTAAAAAACAACCCTCCCCCAAAACACAAACACCAACCAAAAAACTCCAGCCATTAAAAAGCCTCATACAAAGAACTTTAAGCATAAATTTTCACTGTTCCATGCAACTTAATCTCCATGGTTTATAATCAGCAAGCTGAATTTCTTGGTAGGCTGGATTAATTTGTTCATCTCCCAAGAAAGCTTGCTCAGCATCTGTAAGCTTATCTTCCTGATGCTACACATTAGTACTATATAAATGGCATATATGCCAAGAAGGTAAAAATCAAAACCCGAAGCCTCAGCCACCTTGCTCAGTGCAAAATAATTGTAGCTGTAAGGTTATGGAAATACTACAGAAATAGCTTCCTTAGGTGTCACTGAGGTACTTCCTTCATCGAAGTCTCCATCCAAAAAACAAGGGTTAAGTACTAAGCTTTTCTATTTAAATACCCATTTCAAGTGAATGTAGGCATTTGGGATTGACAATACAGGAAACAGAAGAGTGGTGCATTGGCTGTTCTGATCTCTAAGTGCTCAGATATCAACAAATAGGAGAGATGTCAAAAACCATAATGAGTTCCCACTAAATACAAAGCATCATGCAAGTTTGGTTAAGTCAGCATTGTCAGTGCTGAGCACATCCTGTCTTACAGAAACACCTGCCCTACAGAAGTGTTGCTTTATAATTACATAGAAAACACATGACAAATGCAAGCCTCATTGTTTTAGTACTTATAAACACAAGGCATATGTATTTAAAAAATAATAAATCTATACTGTACATTAAAACACATTTTTAAAAGTAAGATGTGATTTCTTCATATACCTCATGCTTTCCATCAGAACATCAGTTTGTAATACTCTAGGCTTAATTTATGCTGTCATGTTTGGCTTTCCAGGGTTACAAAATTATATGGACTGGAGAATGTGCTTGATTTCAGACAGCTGAGTCCTCTCAAGAAAGGAAGTCTATCTCAGCTGGGAACCTAGGACACACTGGATCTTTTTCCAGATCTGCTGCTGATTGACTTGGCCATGCTTCACTTTCACGCTTGTTTTTTGGCTTTTAGATTTGATGTGCCTTCCTGCAAACGTGAAAACCCATTAATAGAAAAAACAAAGTAAAAAAAACCCTTAAGGAAAACAGTAATTATTTATTTCCAGTGAACTCCAAAAGCCAAGCTGGGTATTTCCCCACTGAAGTCAAGATGATAACCTCTATTGTAGCAGTTCAAGAGCTAATGCTCTATTTTGGTTCTAAACTATAAACGAGAGGAGCTTTCCAGACACTCTTTTGAATAGAGAGTAAATGAGCAAGGCATTGGTTGTAAAAGGAAAATGAAGTCTCTATCATTCATTGGTTGTTAATTGGTATAAAAAGCCAATATATAAACAATCTCTCATTCTTTGTTCCCTTTGCCTTCTGCCTTCCACCTACACTACTGCTCTTCTGCGCATGGCTGAATACTAACCTTGACTGACCACACAACATCTACATCTTGCTGGTTTTCTGTCTGGGGGCTAGAGAAGAAAATTATGTTGGTCCCTTCTGAGCTTTCTTTGTCCAGGGAGAAGGACTGGATTTCTGTATTATTTCTAAGTTGTAAATACATGTAAATCCATATTTTGTATACATGCTTGTAAATTTAGCTTGCAGTAGAACAGAGCTTTCTCTTACTACCAAGCCATCTGAGCTGGTCTGGTAATTTTTTTTTTTTTTTTGGTGGGGAGGAGGGAGGGGGTAATTTCTCAATCCGTCACAGCTATACAATTTCAGTAGGCTGGAATCCATAATACCATCTTTATAAAGCCTGAGCTGTAAGGGATAATTGCATCAGCTAGGCTGACTTCCTATGTGTCACAGACATTTTAACCTGTTACTTCTTCACAAATCCCAGCTAATTACGTTTGACTAGACAGTGCCTGAGAAAACACCTCATTTTGAGAGCTTGTTCCAATGATTAATCACCCTTTTGGCTGAAAATGTTAATTTAATTCAGCTGTTTTCTTTTTGCCAGTGCCTCCTTCATGTTGTGCTTATTTCCACTATCTTAAGAAGCTCTTTAATACTCAGTTTTGATTTGTGATTTTGGGTTTTGGGGTTTTTTGCTTGTTTGTTTATGTCGATTTTGTTGGGTTTGGTTTTTGTTTTTTTGGTGGTGGGTTTTTTTCGCTTTCTCTGTTGTTTTGGGTTTGCCATTTGCTAATCTTTCAGATAAACCAGACAAAATTCCATTAGTACGTCTCCATGCCTCTCAACAGGTCACCTCAAGGCCAAGTGTAAGGTCCTGCACCTGGGTCGGCACAATCCCAAGCACAAATCCAGGCTGGGTGGGGAATGGCTGAGAGCAGCCCTGAGGAAAAGGACCTGGGGGTCTGGGGTGATGAAAAGCTCAACATGAGCCAACAATGTGCACATGTGACCCAGACAGCCAACCGTGTGCTGGGCTGCATTAAGAGAAGCGTGGCCAGCAGGGCAAGGGAGGGGATTCTCCCCCTTTGCTCTCATCAGACCCCACCTGCAGTACTGTGTGCAGTTCTGGAGCTCCCAACACAGGAGGGACATGGAACTGCTGGAGAGAGTCCAGAAGAGGGCAACAAAGATGATCAGAGGACTGCAGCAGCTCTGCTATGAGGACAGGCTATGAGAGGCATTACCAGCAGGGCAAGGGAGGGGATTCTCCCCCTTTACTCTGCTCTTGTCAGACCCCACCTGCAGTACTGTGTGCAGTTCTGGAGCCCCCAGCACAGGAGGGACATGGAACTGTTGGAGAGAGTCCAGAAGAGGACCACAAAGATGATCAGGCTGGAGCACCTCTGCTATGAGGACAGGCTATGAGAGTTGGGGCTTTTCAGCCTGGAGAAGAGAAGGTTTCCAGGAGACCTTATAGTAGCCTTCCAATATCTTAAGGGGGCCTCCAGGAGGGCTGGGGAGGGACTGTTCACAGGGTCTTGTAATGACAGGATGAGGGGGAATGGGTTTAAAGTGGCAGAGGGGAGATTTGAACGGGATATTAGGAGGAAGTTCTTCACAGTGAGGGTGGTGAGACACTGGAAGAGGTTGCCCAGAAAGGTTGTGGCTGCTCCCTCCCTGGAGGTGTTGAAGGCCAGGTTGAATGAGGCCTTGAGTGACCTGATCTAGTGGGACATGTCCCTGCCTATGGCAGGGGCTTGGAACTGGATGATCTTTGAGGTCTGTGGAGGGGCAGGGCACTGGCCAACTGGAGGTTTAAATGAGGTGTGAACTGTGACAGGGCACGTCCAGTCCACTGCCCCACCAGAGGTGTGAATGGGGCAGGAAATGATCTTCATCCCTCCCCACCTCTGTGGGGGCTTAGTACAATAGGTGTGAAGTGCCTTCTCCCACCCTCCGTGGGCTTGAACAGGGAGGCAACAAATCACCTCAGTATATATATGGCAGCTGGACAGATTGGAGCAGGACTTGCTCGGACCTGCACTGGGACTTGCTCAGACCTTCACTAGGACCTTCACTCGGAGCTGCACTCAGACCTGAACCGGGAC
Organism: Psilopogon haemacephalus; assembly: GCA_013396835.1. Taxonomy (NCBI): domain Eukaryota; kingdom Metazoa; phylum Chordata; class Aves; order Piciformes; family Megalaimidae; genus Psilopogon; species Psilopogon haemacephalus. Next base: position 275,700 of record VWZI01002988.1, on the reverse strand, counting down.
CTGGAGACACGAACTTCGCACGGACTTTAAGCCGGACCTTGAGGAGCATCCTGGCTTCTGGCTGCAGGACCTGCCTCTAACGGTAAACTGCAGCCATTCGTGGGAACACCGCAGAGCGCCCCTGGCTTTCCCCTGCCTTGCTTCACGATCATGGCTTCATGAAAGCTGTGCCTACAGTCATCTTGGACTCTGGCAGGCACTGGACTCCAGACACTGCCATGAAAGAGACAGTCTCCCATTTGTAAGTAGGGCAAAGCTGTTTCATGCCCAAACCTTTCCATTTTTCTGATTTTCCTGAATTACAAGAAAAGGCATCCCCGTGAAGACTTTTCCCGACCGAATTAGAACCCAAACTTAAACTAATCTATACACAGATTGTGGGTGGGACTTTTTGAAATTATAAAAGCTACATAATTTATAATTTCAGCCTCTTCAATCGCCCACAATCAATACAAGGTCTCTTCCAAGCTAAATCATTCTATGATTCTATGATTTTCCGCTCTCAGTATTTCATCAGTACTGTAATTTTCAGATACCAGTACAATGCTGGTGTATATGCTTTTACTACTCCCTCAGGACCACACTTTTTCTGCCTAGCAACACAACTGCATGCTAAATAACTTGCATTCTGTGCCTTGCCTCCTCTTTCCAGAGCCTGCGTGCACTCCTGACACTGGAGTATTGAACTGTAACAATAAATGGATCCAGGTTTCCTAGGGATCAGGCTGTGCAGTCTGACAGTCATGCCCTCGTAATTTATGCAGCACCAATGTGTGTCAGCTGCAAATCTGAATCCACTGTAATTTTATAATTCCAGTCACTGATCTCTGCAGAACTCCCTTACTAACACCTTCACTGATGGCTATTTCCCCCTTTTACCACTGCTGCTAGCCAGGACCCCCACCATCACCCTGCAATTTCCAATTGTGATTGGCAAGTAATCTACCTACATTCGTGCACAGCACTCCTGTACTACTATGGTCCATCTCTAGGACTTCATGGGCTTATGTGTCACAATGCTCAGGTATTCTGGAGTGATACCAAAAGTCCTATAGAGTCTCACAGCTCCTTCCAGCTGTAGCTACTCCCACTGACAACACACACAATTACTGAAACCTGTCAGGAGTTATCATCTGCACCAAAAGAAACATCTTAAATGCAAAAGAACAATGCACCAATTAATGTGATTTATTCACAGAAATATACCTTTTGGAAAGGTACATATTACAGATAGGTTATCTTCACAAAAAAATCCAAGCCATACAAGATCCTGCACTGGAAGCCAACATACTGTGTTAAGTTACACACTTAGAGACAGCTGAAACATTTTTATCATAAAACCTAGAAAAAGAAACCACCAAGATCCCAGTCTAGGCTTAAAGCATCTGTGATAAACTGGACACATTTTCTGCCATGCCTATCTGCTCCCCAAACTTGCAGAACACAATCATTTTAACTGACATGAATAATACAACCACTGGGGTATTTAGGCTCTGTGCTGGTTTGAACTAATTGGAGGGTTTGAATGAGAAATTAGACTATAGGCTGAGAGAGGAAAGCACTGATGATGCTGCTTCACTCACAGCTTTACTGAGAAAGAAAAAAAAAACTTGTTTAAGAGTTGTAAGCCAAACATAGATAAGTTAGACAGATTCTGACTGCTCTGCTCTGGGCTGTGGCTGCTTCTCCATGGTTTTCTCCTTTTGTAGCTGAATCTGAATAATTCCACTAATTTCTTTTCCTGCTGCTAACTCCCTGGCTGATCTACCTCCGCCTATCTGCTGCATAAACAGATGGTGAGATGAGATTGGGTAGAGGGGGTAGGTGGTAGGAGTGGTTGGTTACCCCTCTTAGGGATTTTGATCTCTGGGAGGGGTATGGTGATTCTGTATTACCTTTTTACTGTATATATCTGTAAATATCTGTTATACATTGTAAACATCTGCTTGTATATTGTGCATTGCTGTAAATGTAAAGCTTCATTCCTTAACTTCCAGCCAATTGAGTCCTAGCCTGGGTTATTTCAAAGTCTGGGGGGGCAGATAACTGCTAAACCACCACAAGCCCTCTTCTCAGAAAACCCCTTACTCAGGAGAATGTTAATTCCATATAGCTCCCATGGCATTAGAGTTGTTTGATGAAACCCATGTGAATGGAAAGCCACCTTGTTTGCACAGCTTAGCCTACAAGCCTTTGAAAAACAGAGGAAATCTACAGTCAAAATTGATATAGGCTGTCAGATGGGCAGCACTGAAAGCAGGGGCTAATGAGAACAGGGTTTACGAGAAGCACTTTTGTTGGCATTCAGAAGCAATCAAAAAAAAAAAAAAATTGAAAAGGCAGATTCTGGCTTTCTGTTAAAAGTAAGTCAGAAGGGATTACAGATTGATCTTCTAGTAGCACTATCTTTCCAGACTCCAGTCATACAAGACATCCCACCATGTTTCTGTGATACACACAGAACACACACACACCAAACTGAAACACTTCATATAGGACCAGTAGTGCTACTATAGCAAGAAAGTTTACCCATCTGAAGGAGAGAATTTGCAGCTCCATCAGTGGCTTCTTATTAAAACCAGCTGGTTAGACAGCAAGAACAAACTTCAGAGCATAATCTTTGGCTTTTCCTGCTACAAAAACTGTTTTCCCCTAGTTTAAGCCAAAACATCAGTTCTCACTCCCAAACTTCACCTCTCCAATAACCTGAAAATATAGTACTTGCATGATTCACAAAACCAATATACATGTGGACTTCTGCATCAGCACCATGACTAATGTCAGCAAGGCTATCAGTAACACAAATGCACTTTGGAGGAAGCAACTGAGCTGTAATAAGCTACTGCAATGCTTAGAAGAGGCCTAAATATGGCATAAAGAGAAAAATCCAGGTCCTCTGATAGAAGTAGACCTTCATTAGAATGCAAATCATAGAATGGTTTTGATCTTTAAGATCAAATGAGATCTTTAAGATCTTTAAGATCAATGAGGTCAGCCTTGGATGACAGAGAGCACTCAATTTTTCTCTTTCATTTCATGGCAGCTCTGAACATTTTAAATGCCAGTAGGTTTGGTCCTAACAGTGCTAACTAAAAGGAAAAAAAAAAAACAACCAGCAACTACCAAACAAAATCATATACATCTCTTTATAATTTTCAGAGTATGATTTAATTTAAAGATGTAGCAAACCTAAGTTTGGAACTGGCCTCACAAATATTACAAGCTAATTTAATACACTGGTGATGGGAAAACAAAAGGTCATACTGACTTCTGCATTTTAATTAATTAATTAATAAGCTACATGACCCTGATTTAATGCAGAGTACTCTATTCTACTCTGAAGATCTCAGAATATTTTTACCAGTGGATGTCAGTTCTGAGATTAGGAGCTATTAAAAGGTAAATTCAGTTCAAGTCAAAACTACTCAGTGCCAAAGGAATCTTTGTGTGCAGTGATTCCTGATGATCTTGCTCTTGGGGAGGAAGTAGAGGCAACTCATAAAAAAAAAAAACTTGGGGAGCAGATAGCTTCAGACTGCTATCTGAAACAGCAGCAATACAGATCTGCATAAAAAAACGTTGAAATCTTTGCAGTGTCTCTGTCTTCAACACATCCTCCGTCCAGCTCATTAGAGAAGCAAAGCTATCTGCACAGAGATTGACTTGCCAAAAATCTGCCAAAGCATGCCCCAACTTTCCCTGCAGCATGAAGCCACCATTACATCAGTGTTTGTGTCTTTGGGCAAAAGCTCCCCACCTCCAGACCACTGAGACAGGTCACTCCTTGATTCCTAGCCTATATACTACAGCATATTAACAGCACAATGCAATTCAGAACGAAAAAACAGTATCCCAGGATCTGCAGTGACTCTGTGGCACAGAAGTACTGTGTGCAGTTCTGGACCCCCCACCAAAAGAAGGACGTGGAACTGCTGGAGAGAATCCAGAGGAGGGCCACAAAAATGCTCAGATGGCTGCAGCACCTCTGCTATGAGGACAGGCTGAGGGAGTTGGGGCTTTTCAGCCTGGAGAAGAGAAGGCTTCTAGGAGAACTTATAGTAACCTTCCAGTATCTGAAGGGGGCCTACAGGAAGGCTGGGGAGGGACTATTTACAAGGTCTTGTAATTACAGAACAAGGAGGAATGGCTTTAAACTGGCAGAGATTTAAACGGGATGTTAGGAGGAAGTTCTTCAAAGTGAGGGTGGCGAGACACTGGAACAGGTTGCCCAGGGAGGTTGTGTCTGCTCCCTCCCTGGAGGTGTTTAAGGCCAGGCTGGATGAGGTCTTGAGTGACCTGATCTAGTGGGAGGTGTCCCTGCCTATGGCGGGCGGTTGGAACTGGATGATCTTTGAGGTCTCTTCCAACCTAAACCATTCTATGATTTTAAGTATGCCGTTTTCTCAAAAGAGACGATCGTGAATGGCAAGCAGGTCACTAATCTTCCAACTTGGCCCTCACATGTATTTAACAAGCTGGAAGAAGTCACAATAGCACAGACCTGTACATGGAGCAGTGATTTTGTGTTTTGTAACAGGCTAGTCATTGTAGAGTACAAACCCAGTAAGACAACATGAACTGATTTGACCAAGTCACCCATGAAAATCCATCTGCTCAGCCATCCACTTGGCATCAACAGATCTGTCTTTATTAAACGGGAAGAAAATCAAAGGAGTCTGGTATTCTCTGGACCATGCAAAGAAGCCCTATGGGACAGGTGCATCCCCAGTTCTGTCATGTAGAGAGGGACAATGACATTGACAACAAACTACACAATATGCCTTCTGCAGAGTTATGTATATCCAAGATAACATTAAAGGGGGACAAGTGTATTTGACAATGCAACGATGTACTAAAATGAAAAAGATTCTTTCAGAAGTCACACAGAGCTTTCTTCTTCGGATTATAATTACTGCAACTTTGAGGACAACGACAAGAAAGCTCTCCAGCACAAAATTCCAATTCCATTTTCCTTGCCACTATTAATTATTCAAAAGTTGCACCTGATCCTCCTGGAACACACTCTGGAGCCCACATAAAGGCAGCATAATGCCCAGTAGCTATGGCAACTTAACACCCACCTAAGCTATAAAGTTGAAACAAAGCCCACAGCAATAAAGTGACTGTAAACAGTTTTGTGCAAGAGAGAAAGTGCAGCTACAAAGAACATTTATTTACTAAAAATTTGCCTCAGTATTAATGCCTTACAATTCTCTCCCCACAACCGCTTCGCGTAATCAAAGGTCAAACTAACAGAGAGCTGTAAATAATCTAAAAAGCTGACTATAATTTCTAGTGTTTCTGTAAAAATCAGAATAGAAAACAAGGTATCTCAGACTCTAGTGTCTTGCAGAGGTTCCTTCAGAGGTCAAAATGGGACAACTTGCATACCCAACAGTAGTTGCTTATGTTGCTTACCTAGGAAAGTCTATTCACAGCCTCTTCAAGAGACAAGAACAAATCCTTCCGTTTGTTGGCATGAGAAATGCTTAGTGACTTTAACTTCTGCTACTCATTCATGATGCGCAGGCAAGTAACTTTGCAACCCAGAACATCCAGTTTTGCAACCCAGATCATCCAAACCCAGTATTTATGCCCTAAGTCTGTCAAAAGCTGCAGGGCTATGGACATAATGGTGCATATAATGGGAAAAAATTACATCTGCTTTAAGCAAATGTGACATCCAACTGAGCTCCTTCCCAGTCTTACCCATCTCTCCAATGCACTAACTGACTTCAGACGAATTTGATAGAAGACTCACGGATTATATCATCATGAAAACCAGCAATTGGGCACCTCCAAGTTACTACTACTGCTTGAGAAAGACCAAAGAAGTTCCATCTTTTCCTTGGACTTCACATGCCATGAACCATGCACAGCACCGGTTACCTTTTGCTTTGCTAACAAACAAAAAATAGAGGAAAGGACTAGACAGATTGAGAGGCAAGGGACATTGCTGGAGGGACACCAAGGACAGAGTGGATAGGTGAGCTGTACTTTGGAAAAACCCACAGACTACTGCAGCAATGGAGACAAAATGAGAAGCAAGATTAGTCAAAGGGGATTTTTAAAAGAGAACAGACATATCCATAGGCCTGGCTGCACTGCTTTGCAACTCAGGCTTACTCCATGCACTGTATTTGGTGGGAATGGAGCTCTTGTCCACTGAAGCAAATGGCAAAATTCTCAGCAACTTCATAGAAGCTGGGATTTAATCTCAAAATTTTCCAAGTCTTTGTAATTTACAAACACAGGCCTCAAGGCAAATTTTCCCTTAGTCTATCTACAGTAGTCTACACTGAAATAATGAAAAAACAAGCACATTACTCTAACTATGATGAAATTCCAAAGAAGAGTAAGTATATGCAACATCCATTAATATAACAATTCACCACACAGGACCTTTTCTTTTAGACTGAAATAATCTGATGGATTTACAGACTTATTTGCAGTCCTGTCACTAAAAGTTACAAACCTTGTAAGGTTTATTAGTCTTCATTCATATAAGGCGATGATCAGAGGGCTGGAGCACCTCTCCTATGAGAACAGACTGAAAGAGTTGGGGCTATTCAGTTTGGAGGAGGCTCCCAGGTGACCTTATTGTGGCCTTCCAGTATCTGAAGGGGGCCTACAAAAAAGCTGAGGAGGGACTTTGTAGGCTATCAGTTAGTGACAGGACTAGAGGGAATGGAGCAAAGCTGGAGGTGGGCAGATTCATATTAGATGTGAGTGGTGAGACCCTAGAATGGGTTGTCCAGGAGGGTGGTTGGGGCCACTTCCCTGGAGGTGTTTAAGGCAAGGCTGGAAGAGGCTCTGGCCAGCCTAATCTAGAGTAGGGTGTCCCTCCTCATGGCAGGGGGGTTGGAACTAGATGATCCTTGTGGTCCCTTCCAACCCTGACTGATTCTATGATTCCTGAAATATCTAAACCAACAATAATGACTTTAAGGTAATGAGTGCTGGGAAACCTAAAAAGAAAACATGTGGCTGTATAAGACATTTTTATATGGTATAAAACCACAAAGGGCAGTAAAATACTGCATTTTAAATAGCCAGCTTATATTTTGTTGTCACTTAAAGACTCCACTTTCTATTGTGAAACTGGACAGACATGCTTAAGAAAGTCAACCATTGCAAGGAGAATCCTTGACACGATTTCATATATGTACCTTCTTTTTATGTTTACTCTTGAGGATTGTTAGCAGTTAAGGAGGTTAAAGCAGGCAGTGATTTCACCATTATTTGATGAGGTTCAGCATGGTTTCCAGTCACTTAAGTTTGGCTTTCAACAGGCAAAGAGCTAGAAGCAGGCTTTCTTTCCATGGTTAATCTGGAATTTTAAAGAGAGCAAGATGACTAGCTTCATTGCTCTCCCTCTCTATGAGAACTTTTTCTTGTGATAACCCAAAGCTTTTAGGGAGAAAGCTTCTCTCACTTGTAAAGGAGAGCAATGTAGGGCTTTGTTCCTTGGGGAAGAGGTGCTTAAATTTCTAATCTTGTACCACTTCACTGTACAGTCCCCTTGCACCTTCGATGTGTAACTCTGAAAGGTTCAGATTAGGGATAGCAGAGAGAACTGTACCCACAGAGCAACTGACTCATGGCATGTTCACTGAACAAATACAGCTCCAATTTAAGTGTGAGAACAGCAAAGTCAACTCGGATGTAGCCTTTAATCCCTCCCATTTCTTTTCCTCTTGATATCCAGTTCTGCAAAGCTATTCCAAATACTCACACGGGTTTCAGTGCTGCTGTAATTGCTCACAACCTAACCTTTGTCCTGTCATTTATTGATCTGGCTGCAGATGATAGTTTAATGACAAAATACTGCCCTGAAGTCAACATTTTCATCTGCATTGAAGTGAAGTGCTCTGATTTGTGAAGTACAGCATCTGAAATTCAAGGTTAATTATGCTGCTCATCGTCCCAGCTCCCTTCTGAAAAGATGAGGCATCACTAGAAACATCCTCTGACTCCAATCCATTGCATCCTCTCCTCCCACTCAACTGCATTTTGGGGGGAGGGGAGAACAGAATTTGGTCTATGACTAGGTCTGACCTGGATGGTAAACCTGAAAAAAAAAAAAAAAAAGTCAGAACTCATTTACCTCTAATGGCACAAGAATAAAAAGGGACTCAGGGCAATCCACAGCATCAGTTGACAGATAGAAATAGCTTCTTTCCTCTTCAAACACAGGAAACGACCTCTTGTAACCTTTGCATTTCATCGATCTTTAGCAAAAAAATAGTGCTGACCCCATCAAATGAGGGCACACACCTTGTACTAGCTCTTTAGCTGATGCACTCTCTTGACTTTGTGTTTTCTCGCTGTTTTCTCTCTTATGGTCCTGAGCAGCCCACTCTAGGTGAATTTGCCCTCCTGCAGGGTGGACTAGATGATCTCCAGAGGACTCTAGCAACCCCTGCCATTCTGTGATTTCTTCATTGTGATTTAAGCTTATATTTCAATATTAAGCATAATTATAACACTTGCAAAAGTAATCCTTCATCACAAGACAGTCCTGCCAAACAATGAGCACAAGACAGTCCTTCCAGATCAGCAAGCCACAGAAAACCATGATTTAAGAAGCCTACACATCTGTTTCCATTTTCACCTTTTCCAAGGGACAAAGCCTAGTCTAGCAGTGTTCTTCTGTCCCTTGTCCCCCCAGTGACTCAGATATGCTGCATTTGTGGTATTCTGCTATTCATCACAGTTCTAACAGATGGAGGAACCAGGTCTGGCCTTATTTTCTTACTAATGAAGTTTCTCTCTGCCACAGAGAAAAGAGCACTTTCACAGCCACATGTCTCAGGACCGCCACGTTTCAGTGCAGTTGGTATTAAATTCACCTCTGAACCTAGCTTTCCTGTCAACCTGTTTGACTGCTTAAGAAGACTCCTTTAGAGACTGGAAGCAATACAAAGCAAGTCATTAAAAACATCCCTGCAACCCACATCTTCTTTCTGGCACAGGGGAGATTTAAACAGGATATTAGGAGAAAGTTCTTCACAGTAAGGGTGGTAAGACACTGGAACATGTTGCCCAGGGAGGTTGTGGCTGCTCGCTCCCTGGAGGTGTTGAAAACCAGGCTGGATTAGGCCTTGAATGACCTGATTTAGTGAGAGGTGTCCCTGCCTATGGCAGGGGGTTGGAATTGGATGATCTTTGAGATCTCTTCCAACCTAAACCATTCTGTGATTCTGAGACCAGAGTTTACCAACTGTGAGACCAGGAGGATATTTCATCTGTATGCTCATTTTGCCTCAGACACAAATTCACTCTGGAAATAGGAGAGAACATGAAAACATCTTCACTCCAAATGCTTGTTAGCCTGCCAACTATGTCCCAAGCATATTTCAGGATATTTATAGCTGGGTCCAGTTCTGTGTAGGAGAGATACACCTGTGGCAGTAGTCTTCTCTTTGCTTTTGTCAAGGAGTCTGCCACAGCACACAGGAAATGGAAAAATGGGGATGGTTTTGCCAAAAAAAAAAAAGGCATCATAAGCAGAGACTCTCAAGTAGCAGCTCCTTTTTGTTCACGTAATTAGACAACCAAACATCAGCAAAATAACACAAGAAAGCAGGGGAATTTCCAAGAAGGCTAATTATAAAAGAAAAGCCAAATCTCTGCACTTGAGATGTTGAGCTCTTGACAGAAAATCACAGTTATTAGTCTCATAATGGCAGCGTTCCTTCTCCATGTTTCAAAACGAGAGCAATGTGTTTATGCTGTCCTCTTCTGCAGAAGCTGCTGTTCCCACTCTCTGCAACACCTCCAGAAAGTGGGCACATGAGAGGAGCTGAGGCAGAGGAGCTGTCTCTGTTCTGACTTGCACATGTTGCAATCATTGTGTGTTCCCACGTACTATCCATACACTAGGAGACAATTTATTTGGCAAAAGAAGATGCACTTTTCTGGTCATTTTCTATCTTTGTTGTGTTTAGATGGTGATGTGGAACTGCCATTAAGTATACCAAAAAAGCTCATCCAGAGATAACCTGCTTGGACACACAAAAATCACTGCTCTGAAAGGTACAGACACAGCAACGGTGGACTTAAAAAACTCACATTTCTACAAGATGCTGAGTTCAAGTTGTCAAATCCTCCAGCCAGTCAGATAGTGACAGCGAATTACAGATTCAGCTACGAAAATCCTGTGATTTTCTTGAGAAATCATGTGCCTAAAGTCATTTAGCTTTGGAAACTAACTGGTTTTCCACCACAGCCAATATTTGTTGTTACAGGTCTACATGGCTCCTGTTCAGTGCTGCTTCTGAAGCTGCAGCCACAACATCAGTAGCTTAAGCTTTTTGAAGACTTAACAGCCTGAATGACTCCCTCATGCATTTGGCAGTGATTCTACTCTACATTTAGAGAAAGCTGAAGAAAACAGGACCTATTCCAAAATCCAGGCAAACTCAGCACAAATACCAACAGCATCTTAAATTTATCTTCTTTTATTGCTTCCCTCTATAAACACAGCATCCTTTTAAGGTGACAAAGCATGATGCAAGGCTGAAGGGGTTAATACAACCTAGTTCTGATCTATCACTGAGGTTTTCACCTTAGTTTCCCTGCACAAGAGTTGCCTTTTCAAACCTTACTATCACCTTCTGTAATCCCATGAGAAAGTAAAGCCTTCTCTCCACAGAAAGATCAGAACCTTGCAGCTGTAACAAAGCATAATCCTTTATAAATGCCTTTTTGCACTGGAAAGACTCAGAGATATTAAATCTTGATCTAATACCATTTTAAAATCAGAAACCCAAGTCCAGCCACTTTAAGCTTCTAAAGCTGATGGTTTTGGCAACGTACAAAATACTTTGTGAAGATCAGGCCTTAGATTTTTCCAGCAGGTCACAGCAACTGGTGTGTAAGGCAGCAGTAAAGAGATGATTTTTTTTTTTTTTGAGCCTTGACTTAATAGTGCATAAAGAACAACAAGCCAAAGGGATTCCAGCTTAAAAAGCCTGCTAAATCTCTTAACCTTGATGGTAGAGAAGTTTACCATCATCACTACCAAAACATGAGGTTTATTGCTTCAAGGTGCTGTGACCAAGCTGCATCCAAAGTCCTTCTCATACAGAACAGAACCTCAAACCTTAATCCTAACAGAGTTTTGCTGCTTATCTTTTAGTCAAATGATACTGTTCAAACTTTTCAGCTCCAGTAAGCACAAGAGAAAATCCATGGGCAAGAACGACTTTTAATCACACAGCACAGCCATCAAAACCTGTAAGCGGTTTGACAAACTAACACTTGTTTTTGGCCAACATGAATCACCACACCACACCATGAGAATGATGCAAACACTGCACATGACCTCATTGCCTCTGCACAAGCATCACCAGTGTCAGCATGCAGACAAACAGCCCCTCCCGACCCGATCTGGGATTGTTGTTGTTGTCATTGGTCTTACAGAAGATTACTGTGCGCAGAGCTGTGCAGATCTGATTTTCATGAATACAAACTAATGCTCCGAGATGCATCATGGAGGAGCGTGGCCAGCAGGTCAAGAGAGGAGATTCTGCCTCTTTACTCTGCTCTTGTTGAGATCCCACTTTGAATACTGTGTCCAGTGCTGGTGTCTCCATCATAAGGAGGACAGAGCTTTTGGAGCAAGTCCAGAGGAGGGACACAAAGATGGTCCAAGGGGTAAGTGCTTTTGCTATGAGGATAGTCTGACAGAGCTGGGGTTTTTCAGCCTAAAGAGAAGACTCTGATGGGACCTTAGAACTGTCTTCCAATACCTGAAGGGATCCTACAGGAAGGCTCAAGAGGGACCTTTCATAAGGGTGTCTAGTGATAGGACAAAGGGAAATGGATTTAAACTGAGGGAGAGCACGTTTAGGCTGGATCTTAGGTTCTTCAGTATGGGGGTTGAGAGACTCTGGAATAGGTTGCTCAGGGAGGTTATGGATGACCTCTCCCTGCAGGTGTTCAAAGGTGGGTTAGATGAGTTTGTGAACAGTCAAGTCTAGTTAAGAGATATCCCTGTCTGTGGCAGGGAGGTAGAAATACATGATCTCTAAGGTCCCCTCTAAGGCATCCAATGTTTCTGTGCTGTCATAGGACAATGATTCATGCCACATGTGTCTGCCAGCACTCCTCAGTCAAAGTCTACAATTGCCAGGAACAGGCAGAGCACATCCATAGTGTCTATGTAAGAACTACATTGAACTTGCTTTGCTATATACCCAAGCTACAAAGAGATCCACTTCTACAGCTACCTAATAGCAGGCTTCTGCATGGCCCAAGGAGAAAATCATCACCAAGACAATTTGGCACAGCATGGACACAAGGCAGAAGGCAACACTACCACTCCAGTTCTAGACCTTCATGGTCCCAAATAACTTTGAACCTCTTCCCTCTACCTGCCTTTCCTGTTTACCTCCCCCTTTCACCTGCCTTGACTTCAGGGCAGTTTGGTGGGTGGCAAGGATACTTGCAGTTATATTTGGATTCTATAAATATATATAATATGATATAAATATATTCAACATCTTCCCCTCTCAATGATATGACCTTGGTATTTTCACACCATCTTTCAAAAAAAACCCAAGTAAAATAAAAACCTGTCTAGCCATAATTCAAAGAGTACAAGCAGTTGTTTGGTGTCTCACCAACTCTCACCAAACTTCGAGGTCAGGCTCAAAGATGAGATACAGGAGGAACTGCGACTGCTAAGCAATCAGCTAAAAATCAAACAGGTGGAGAGCTATAAAGACACCAATGAATCACCAACAATGCTGTTTGGAAAGCATCTGAAGTACTTTAAAGTCACAGAAAAGGCTCATTTATCAGAGGCTGAGCAAAAAGCAGTCAGGAGTGTGTTATAAAATACAGTATGTGCTATGAGACACATTCTCCATCTTAGCTGTTACAGCAAGCAATTGACTAATGCTGATTACTTAGTTACTACCACTTATGAAACCTCCACATATAACAATTATTTATGATTATTTTAGGAGGCTTAAATAAAGCACCAAGAGTAAATGTAAGGGTTTATTTCAGTTTCCTCTCCCATGAGTGGTTTGAGCACTTTAAACTGGTAAGTTAAACAGAGGTTGGTCAGGGGTCTGTGAATAAATTTAAGTGACCAGGCTTCCTCTGAGGTTTGTTTCCTTTTAGTAAGGACAAGAGGGCAAATAACCCACACTTTATTAGGCTGAACAAAGCCACAATATTGATTGATGTAAAACAGCAATGCAGCTTACTCCAAGTATCTTAAAGCACCAAGTATGCTGTTTGCAGACAACTAAATCACTCATCTAATAAAGAAACAAAAACATTTTGCCACCTTCTCCTCAACGGTTGCCATGATGGAACCCCAACTGGAGGGGTGAGGGGAAGACAGAAGATAAGTCTGCCTATTTCCTGTAACTCCAACAACAACATGGGGAAGTCTGGAATCCTTTTATCATGGGAGATGACAGCTATGGCTCTTTGTCACCACATTTAAATGCAGAGAACTCTAGTATACTTGGTTAAAAACACTCTTACATACACCATGTGCATATATCTGTAACACAAAACCTGCATAAATTACTAAATATGTCAGAAAGTTAATCCCAATTCTACCTTCCACCATATTGCTGCTTTTGATCCTCAGCAGCCATATCCTTAATGGCCAATAAAACAATAATTTCTCTTGCTTCTGTTTCCCCCAGCTGAGATGAAAACTGCCATAAAATGCTGAGAAGTTTCTCAAATCTCTAATGAGACAATACTTGTGCAGTAGCACTAAGCTACCTAATTATACATTTTCAAGAAACAGTATATGAAGACATATTGTCTTATATGTAGATTTTGGGAATATAAGTCACTTCTTCACTTCTGTAACCTAGCTCCGGAAGACTGCATGTATTCTGCTCATGAGCATCCAAATAGGTGTTCATTCCTGATACTCTGGTATCTCAGGAAGAGTTCTTCTAGAAATACCAGAGTGATCATCTTCCTCCTCCTTCTTCCCCCACTTTCTGCAGATTTAAACATTCAATTTATAAGGCATCACGAAAAACAAAACAAAAATTGGCATGGATGTCCTCCCTGTCCCCTTAAATGTAGACAGAATAACAGAAAAACTTGCCAAAAAACCATGCAAACTTTGTTTCCTCAGGCCTGTGCCAGTGAAGCTCCCTTACACTGCTGCTCTTTCCAGTGTTAACTGCACTCCTTCTCTTTGGGCTAGCTCTGCAGAACTTCCTGTGGTATGCAAAGCTGGAAATCCCTTATCTTTGGGTTTGTAGTCCAGAACACCAAATCCTAGAATGGTTTACATTGTAAGTGACCTCAAAGATCATCTAGTACCAATCCTCTGCCGTAGGCAGAGACATGTCCAACTAGATGAGAGGGATGAGATTTAACAAGGCTAAGTGTAGCGTTCTACACTTTGGCCACAACAATCCCAGGCAGCACTACAGGCTGGGGACAGAGTGGCTGGAGAGCAGTCAGGCAGAGAGGGATCTGGGGGTGCTGGCAGATAGTAGGCTGAACATGAGCCAGCAGTGTGCCCAGGTGGCCATAAGAGCCAATGGCATCCTGGCCTGGATCAGGAATAGTGTGGCCAGCAGGACAAAGGAGATTATCCTTCTCCTGTACTTGGCACTGGTCAGGCCACACCTTGAGTACTGTGTCCAGTTCTGGGCCCCTCAATTCAAGAGCAAAGTTGAAGTACTGGAACTTGTCCAGAGAAGGGCATCAAGGCTGGGGAGGGGCCTGGAGCACAGCCCTAAGAGGAGAGGCTGAGGGAGCTGGGGTTGTTTAGCCTGAAGAAGAGGCTCAGGGGTGACCTCATTGCTGTCTACAACTACCTGAAAGGAGGTTGTAGCCAGGTGGTGGTTGGTCTCTTCTCCCAAGCAACCAGCAACAGAATGAGGGGACACAGTCTCAAGTTGTGCTGGGGGAGGTATAGGCTAGATATCAGGAGGAAGTTCTTCACAGAGTGATTGGCATTGGAATGGGCTGCCCAGGGAGGTGGTGGAGTTGCCATCCCTAAAGGTGTTCAAGAAAAGAGTGGATGGAGCACTTAGTGCCATTGGCTAGGGCTGGGTGATAGGTTGGACTGGATGATCTTGGAAGTCTCTTCCAACCTGGCCTATTCTATTCTATTCCATTCCTATAACAGGTCTCTCAAGGCCTCATCCAACCCAGACTTGAAGACTTTCAGGAAGGGAGCAGCCACAACCTCCCTGGGCAACCTGTGCCAGTGTCTCACCACCCTCTCTGGAAAGAGAGTTTAAATCTCCCCTCTGCCAGTTTAAACTCTTCACTCCTCATCTTGTCATTACAACACCTTGTAAATAGCCCCTCCCCAGCCTTCCTGTAGGTTCCCTTCAGATACTGTAAGGCCACTACAAGGTCTCCTCAATTCCAGGCTGAAGAGCCCAAACTCTTGGAGCTTGTCCTCATAGCAGAGGTGCTCCAGCCCTCTGATCATTTTTGTGGCCCTCCTCCAGACTCCAACAGTTCAATATCTTTCCTGAGCTACCTTACATTTGCCAGGTAAAGACATATCATGACTCACTTTTTTGCCCTCTGTGCTATCCCCAGTGACATAGGAGAGCTTTCTGCGGACATAGAAGAGCATGTCGTCTTGCCGGGGGGCCCATTTCTCCATGAAGTAAGTTGAAAACATCCAGGTCCAGAACACAATACGGTCATCTTTGAAACACCCTAAGGAGCACAAAAGAAAGGAGAAATAAGATTTGTGGAATTTGTGTAACTCATTTGATCACACTTGACATGATACCCAGAAAGTCTTTGTTGCACCTAGTGCAGCTGATTTGAACTGTAGCAGTACTAAGCTTGCATGGCTTGGAGTAAGATTTCCTACAGTGAACCATATAACCACCATTCAGCATAAACCCATCATGGCCATCTTGGGCCACTGTCAACCAAAACCACTTTCTGGCAACCAATCTGCTCACCAAAGACAGACCAGGGCTCATCAGTATATAGTGGCTATGCTTGCGCCATGGAGAGCACCAGGAGCAGCAGGCAGAGTGAGAATACTTCAAAGAACTCCAGGAGTAATTTCAAAGGTATGCAGTGCCAATATATGCTCCAGTTAATGATACTAAGCCATCTGCTGCCAACATGTTTATTCTCTGCTCTCAGGAAGTTTGGCCAATCCTTCAGTGTACTAGCTGATACCTTCCTTGAACCAATACAAAAGGAGGTAACTCTAATTCACCCTCTCTGAGAAGGATCAAAATCCAGCTCTTCTTCAAGGAAACAAAGAGGTTTGAAGTCCTGAATCTCAATTAAACAAGAAAAAACAGGGAGAACAGGTGAAATACGAAGATGCAACAAAGCCTTGTTCAAGGAGCCAGAGAAGTTACATCAGCATTGGGAATAGTATGGCCGTTGACCTCTCACCAGGAAAAGGAGGCACAGTAGAGATGCCATCGCATTTTGTGAAACTCTTCAAAGCATTTAACTATAATAAAACAACAAAAGGTACTGCATCTCTTCCATGCTATAATGCTTGCATACTGTTACAGACCAAAATTCACACAGATGAGGAGAGAAACCACTATTATGCCTGGTGAAGAGGGAGCTGAATTTTTCCTCTGCTGACCAAGTCCTACTGGAGACTCACTGAGAGGAGCAATTGCATTCCTTCCCCAAACCCCTACTGAGAGGTAATTTTGGCTGTTAGCCAGAGTCTAGCTGTTTTAAAACCTGGGAAGAGAGAAACACTAAAAAATGAAATTTAAAAAGTTATATTGATGAGAAACAGCAAAAAAAGCTGAAGTAGATGATGGATGTAGTATTACACACAAGACAGAGAGATGGGCAGGGGTGTATGTATGTACACACATGCAGCTGACAACCCAGACTCCAGAATATCTTTACAGGGGTTTATTTCTCTAAAATCTATACACTGGCTGCCATATCAGTGTACATATTGCCACCCAGCCCTGAACTACCATTCAATTTGGTTTCCCTCCCACTACATGCTCTTCTCTTTCTGGGGAGAGAAGAATCTTGCCTTAGACAGGAGTGAAGTTTATTTACAGTGATTCCTGGATTAAGCTTTAGAAGATCATAGAATCACAGAATCATAGAATGGTTTAGGTTGGAAGAGACCTCAAAGATCATCCAGTTCCAACCCCCCTGTGCCATAGGCAGGGACACCCCTCACTAGATCAGGTCACTCAAGGCATCATCAAACCTGGCCTTCAACACCTCCAGGCAGGAAGCAGCCACAACCTTCCTGAGCAACCCGTTCCAGTGTCTCACCACCCTCACTGTGAAGAACTTTCTCCTAACATCCCATTTAAATCTCTCCTCTGTCAGTTTGAACACATTCCCCCTCGTCCTGTCATTACAAGACCTTGTGAACAATCCCTCCCCAGCCTTCCTGTAGGCCTTCTTCAGATACTGGAAGGTTGCTATAAGGTCTCCTCGAAGCCTTCTCTTCTCCAGGCTGAAAAGCCCCAACTCCCTCAGCCTGTCCTCATAGCAGAGGTGCTCCAGTTAATTGCCAACAACGCTGACCCACACCATAACAATGAAAGCAATTGCTTCTAGACACTGGTGGCTCACTTCCGAGCTTCATAAAGCAAACAATCAACCGATCTTTTAAACCAGAAGTGTAACTCAGCACATTTTCCTACTTTATTGTGTGTGCAATATTTTCAAGGCAAATCTTTCTTTCAATCTTTAATTACTGTGGTGAAGATTAGCCTTCAAATTTTTTAGCAAAGAAGTGACTGAAATCAAAGTCTTACGCCTCTCAAAGTAAATTAAAAAGTAATATTGAAAAAAAAGAAATAATAATAATTTTTTAAAAATCAGTGATGGACCGTGTACTGAATACATTAATCAACATCAAGTGAAGTGATATTAGCAAATAGAATCATAGAATCAGTCAGGGTTGGAAGGGACCACAAGAATCATCTAGTTCCAACTCCCCTGCCATGCCCAGGGACACCCTACCCTAGATCAGGCTGCCCACAGCCTCTGCCAGCCTGGCCTTGAACACTTCCAGGGATGTGGCCCCAACCATCCCTCTGGGCAACCCATTCCAGGGTCTCACCACTCTCATGCTGAAGAACTTCCTCCTCACATCCAGTCTGAATCTCCCCACCTCCAGCTTTGCACCATTCCCCCTAGTCCTGTCACTCCACGATAGCCTAAAAATTACCTCCCCAGCTTTTTTGCAGGCCCCCTTCAGATCCTGGAAGGCCACAGGAAGGTCACCTGGGAGCCTCCTCTTCTCCAAACTGAACAGCCCCAACTCTTTTAGTCTGCCCTCATAGCAGAGGTGCTGCAGACCTATGATCATCATCAAATATACATATAACTGATTGTATTTCAAAACAACAACAGAAACAGAAATAAAAAACAAACAACTAAAAAAACAACCCAAAACCAAATCACCAACCTTAACAAAAACAAAACAAACAAAAAAAAAAAGCTGAAAAGGCTCAGAAAAAGTCCAAGGTAGGTAGTTCCCAGAGCAGGTTAATTCCAGGCCACACTGCAACTCTTTATTTGCATGGCTGCAATGAAGCAATTTCAAGTATTTAAAGTGGCACAGACCTTAATGGGCAAATATGAATAAAATCTGCATTGCTCTTAAATATACTTTTTCTAATGAGAAAGTTAATCAAGTGGTGGAGAGATCAGATCCAGGATGCTGAGCATCTGTACCATCTGAACCTCTCCTCCCTTAGGCCCAGGTGAACAGGACTGTATGGAAAACAGTCTGCAGTGCAAGAGTGGATTAAAATGTGTTCAGATTCCCAAAATCAGTTAAGAAAGGAAAGGATTATCATTGTCAATACATTCACAGATAAATAGGGATGATAAAAAGAACTATTCAGGTTTAAGGCTACACCACTGACATGTGGACAATTGGCTTTAAACTCCCCACCAACACATATGTAGGTTGGAAATTTGAAGCCAATTCCCAAGCATTCAAGCCATGAAGTTCAGGAGCATCCCCCTCAGCTGCAATAGTGAAGGACGAAAATCCTTACAGCTATAAAGACAGAGATCAACTTTGTTAAGAAGGTTCATGTGGTCCCAGTGACAGCTGAGGACACCATGACCCAGTCTCACCTTTATATTTAGCAAATACTAGGAAACAGGGCATGCCTTTGTTGTGATTCATTAATGGTCTCAAAGAAACTTATTAAATCTCCAGGGGGTTGAGTACCTGAATTCCCAGACTCAGTTAAATGGAAAGAGGACAGGCAAGGGGGAAAGAGGATTGCCCTGAGTTCACCTGGAGCATTGTAAATGAGGGTTAAAGCACTTTTAGATTCTGGCAGTACTTGCAAAACTCTGAGAAGCTGTCAAAAGACCTGCCTACATCATCAGATACCTTTTGCACAATAAAGCACAGGAGTTGGTATGCTCTTCTTAACTATTTATGGGTGGTTATAACAAAGAATTTATATATGCAGAAGAATAACAGAACAGGGTGAAGTAGGAGGACTTCGTGTGTGTTTCCACCCCTGCTGCGGAATGCAGGACAAACAAATTCACTTGTATTCAGCTTTAGTCCAAAGAGAAAACCAGGGGACAGAAGTGCTGCAGCAGTGAAGCTACTCTGGTGCTGCAGCATAATGCAGTGTGGCAAGAAAACCTGAAAATCCCTTATAGCAGAGTTGGATGGCTGTCAATTCAAAACTACCTGTCACAGATTAGAAGTAAAATCATCCTCCAAGCTTCAGAGACACTTGCAGCCATTGCCGCAATTAGAATTAGCCTGAGGATGTTCTAACTGTTCTGATTGCAATAGCTAAAGGACTTTTCTTGAAGCCAAAACCAGCCAAATCACTGCAACACAGCAAGAAGGATAGGGAGCAGCACACAAGGAGAATTAGCATTTAAAATGTATTATTAAATAGCACTAACTTGGAAAGGAGACAAGAAAACTTGTAATTGTAATCCAGACTTTTTAAAAATTGAGAGCAGGAGGGGAAAAAAAAAAAATACAATTTCAAGGCAGAAACTGCCAGATCCAGTATGTCCTTGCCTTAAACTCTTAGATCTCCAAAAGCACAGCACAACCAGCATACCTGTACAATTATTTTAGTGGTTTACAGCATCTCAATGGAAACCTTCCAGCTTTGATCAGAAGATACTTGGAAAATGCTTCTAAAATTGTTTTGGGTAGTTTTGAAGCTGTCAGGCTAACAGCCCAGCAGGACAAGTTACTCTTTTCTATAGACAGAAGAATGCACAAACCTTAATTTCCTCCCCGCCCTCACCCCCTGCTGTGGGGCTCAGAGAGAAAAGTTCTGCCCCCATTACATGCCACCCACCCAATAAGTGGGACGACTCAGCTTGCAGTTGGATTGCTCTGTTACTATTCCAACACTGCTTCTACCCACTTGGCAAGGACCAAGATGAAAACCAGAACCAGACAATCATGAATTGGCACAGGGGTCTATCACATTGGCCCATCACCATTTGCACCACACTCAGAGAATGAGCATACATTACTATGAAGTTAGACAGTTAGAAGGCCCTTAATACAACACCTGCCATTTAAAAGCCCTTAAATCTTTGATTTCATTATTGGGAGAGGCCTTTTAAAAATGCCTTTTTTTTTTGGACAGAGGAGAATTGGTGCCTTCTGCAACACCAGAATTAAATGATTGCAAAGGAATCAAATTCCATCTATAGTTGAGAACATGCAGCAAGACAGCATCCTGAAAACACTCCTCCCCTGGCAAATTCTGCTTCTAAATTAATAAAATGGAATTAAGAGTTCAGACTACGAATCTTAATAGACTAAAAGTTGATTACGTAATTATGATACCTTTGTCATGAGTAAGTCCTAATTACAACAATTTACTGTAATGATTCATTTACATGGATTTTTATCCTCATTAGAAACAAGATTTATGCCAGCTGCTATGGAATAAATGCCCTTCTTTTCACCTATTAGATTTTTATATTCAGCATTAATTTCAGGGAACTGACTCCAGATCCATATAAGAAGTTGTGATTTTTGTTTTTAATTAGTGCTTTTCAGAAAGAGAAAAAATCCATGGATAAAGAGTAATGTCAACTTATTCTTTTGCTTCAAAGGAGAAGAAAAGATTTCCCATTCAGTGAACAATGATTTTTTTTTTCCAGCATGTACCACTCAAAGCTTAGAAGGACAATAATTTCAGTTAGACAGAGTTTCATCCCATGCTTTTGTTCCTCCAGCCTGCCATGAGCTACTCTTAACTGTGAAACATAAACCTCATTTCATCCGATTCTCCCACAGTGTTATCCTCTGTAAAATGAGCATCCTTATATGTTTAAGGGTTAGTTAAATGCTTCTGAAGATCTTCACAACCCCAGCATATAAAGGAAACTACAGTTCTAAGCAATTCACACCGTATTTAACTTTTGGGTTGAGTATTCTGCAAGGACAATATGAGAAGTGCTTCATATAGATTAAAGCTACCTTTGCTATTACAACAGTTATAATTATGACTGCACATAATCAGAATAGACACTCTGTCCAGTGATAATTGCCAGCCAGACAGATCATTAGAAAAATAATGTTCAGTCACAGAATCAGAGGATGGTACAGGTTGGAAGGGACCTCTGAAGATCATCTAGTCTGACCTTCCTGTTAAAACAGGTTCACCTAGAGTATGCTGCACAGGAATGCATCCAGGTGGGCTTTGAAAGTCTCTAGAAAAGAAGATTTTACAACCTTTCCAGGCACCCTGTTCCAGTGCTCTGCCACTCTCAAAGAATTTTTCTCTGGGTCTTCCTATGTTCTATTCTGTGCCCATTGGCCCTTGTCCACTGGCCACCACTGATAATGATGTCCAGAAAAAGCTCAAATTATCAAAATCAGGTCCCCACAGAACTACAAAGTCGGACCATTACAAAGAGTCTCTTTTGAAAATCCATGACGCCCAGGACACAGGATCCCTGAGAACAGAGACCTGTAATTAGTCTAAGTTCATTACTATTGGCATTGACTGTGGGCACTGTTCTTGTAAGGTTTGGGTAGGAACTGTAACAGAATGCAAGAGTGATCACATACTACTGGTAGATGACAAAACCAAATGTAACTTTCGGTTGTCTTAAGCTGATTATATCAAAACCCTTGCATCTCCTAGTTAGAGATGTCACCTACCCATGTAAATCTAAGTACCTTACCCTCTGGGCATGTGCAGTACATTTAAAAGCAGCTACACCTTTAAGATAAAGCAAGAAACTTACCAAAATGGTTAGTTTTGTAGGTGTTAGTATTAAGCATTGCTAATGTATTTTATAAATATCTGCTGTGAATTTCAATCAGTGTGCTGAGGAACTACCACCTTTTCAGTACAGAATTGGGGAAAAAATCCTTCAAAAATCTACACTTAGTGTCAATTGGCACACTGGGTAAAGAATCCTGATCTTGGACAACAGAATCACAGAAGGGTCTGGGTTGGAAGGGACTTCCAAAGGTCATCTGGTCCAACCCCTTCTGCAGTAAGCAGGTGCATCCCAGGGGGTGGCTGGGGCCACTTCCCTGGAGATGTTTAAGGCAAGGATGGATGAGGCTTTGTCCAGCCTAATCTAGGGTAGGGTGTCCCTGCTCATGGCACATGGGTTGGAACTAGATGATCCTTGTGGCCCCTTCCAACCCTGACTGATTCTATGATTCTAAGTTGCCCAGAGCCGTGTTGAGCCTTACCTTGAATATCTCCAGGGATGGGACCCCGACCACCTCCCTGGGTAACCTATTCCAGCATTTCACCACCCTCATGGTAAAGAACTTATACTTAACATCCAATCTAAATCTGCTCTTCTCTAGTTTGAAGCCATTGCCCCAACAACAAGACTTCTTTTCCCTGTCTACATAAGAGCACAACAATCCTTTCAGCTTGACCTTAAAGAAAAACAGAATTTCACTGACTTTCAGACATTCAGTGGCAGCCAGCAATTTGAGAGCAGGCAATATAGAGGGAACATATTACCAAATGAGAGGCCCTGCCAAAGTGCATCCTTGCAGCCCCAACTCTCAAATACAGAGGTTGGGAAAGGAGCACCACTGATGATGCCAGCTGTAATGACACAGCACAGTGAGAAAAGTGCTTTTGCAAGCACCCAAGTCCTAAGTCTGTCAGAAAATACAACATATACTTTCAACATAAGGTTTGCTGGCAGAACTCTAGGTAGAAAAGTGAGGCATCATGGCAATGGCATGACAGGGACAAGAGAGATGCCACAGATTAAACATCCTATTCTGCCCCAGAACCCTCTTCTTCCTCCTCTAACTCTAAAAATGGAAGTAACTGTTCTCCTAATCTATCAAGTGCGGTATGCACACATCCTTTAGCACAGTATGAAGGGCAGAAGCAGAATATAAAGATGAAAACAATTTTATAACAAATATAGCAGATGCTTCTTTACTAACAGACAAGATTCACAAGATGGAAGGAAGATCATTTGAAATTGAAAGAAGAGGAACAGCCTAAACCAAATAGAAGCGTTGCTGCTCTTCCCTTTCGTTCCACGGGCATTTTAAGAATATATCCTCTACAATGCTTTCAAACCTGCACACAGATTAGACCCTTTTTAAAGCATTATAATGTATTTAAACCTTTGCTTCATGGCATGTGTACAAGGAAGCCAACAAAATTTTGAGCTTCAAGCATTGAGTCATCAATGTTAAAAGGCTGAGAAAAACATTGGGCCAATTACTCTTACAGCTGCTGTGCCATACTTACTCATTTGCCAATAGATGACATCACCTCTCATATTTATCACCTTCTCTACACAGGCCTAAATGGCAGGCATCACAAAAAAAATCAATATGTGGCTTCACTGCACACCTTGAATTTACAGCCTGTTCTCAACAGATAATTGACTCAAAGGCCTGAAATAACATCAGCTAGAAGCTGTTGCTTGGATCAAAGACAAATGCAGTCCTCTGTATGAAGAGGGAAAGATAAACACATTTCTGTGTTCAGGAACAGACTTAAAGCCTTCCCTGAAGACTTGTGCCTAAGTCTCATGCTGAACTATGAACAACTCCACAAAATAACAGGTCCAAACCCCTTGAGATTCAGAGAAACTGAGATCCTTTTCAACTGATAACTTCAATTTCCTAAAACTTAAAAATGACTCAGAGATGACGAAAAATAAGTCGTGCCTAAGTCTTATGCTGAACTGAACAACAAGTCACAAAATGTAATTCTGTGATCTTTAGAGCTTTCTCCTAACATCCAACCTACATCTACTCTAATTTAAAATGTTGCTCCTTGTCCTATTACTCCAGGCCTTTGTAAAAAGTCCCATGGGTTTGCTTACAGTCCAACAGCAAGAAAAGACACAGCTATCAATTTCCAGAGAAATTACGTCCTAAGAGTCATGTACATTTGGCCCAGAATTTACATCTTTCCCATGACATAAAAAAATATAAACACAAAGATGATCAAAGGACTGGAGCACCTCTGCTATGAGGACAGGCTGAGAGAGTTGGGGCTTTTCAGCTTGGAGAAGAGAAGGCTTTCAGGAGACCTTATAGCAGCCTACCAGTATCTGAGAGGGGCCTACAGGAGGGCTGGGGAGAGACTGTTCACAAGGTCTTGTAACGTCAGGATGAGGGGGAATGGGTTCAAATTGGCAGAGGGGAGATTTGAACGGGATGTTAGGAAGAAATTCTTCACAGTGAGGGTGGTGAGGCACTGGAACAGGTTGCCCAGGGAGGTTGTGTCTGCTCCCTCCCTGGATGTGTTCAAGGCCAGGCTGAATGAGGTCTTGAGTGACCTGATCTAGTGAGAGGTGTCCCTGCCTGTGGTGGGGGGTTGGAACTGGATGATCTTTAAGGTCTCTTCTATGATTCTATGATAAATGTTTTTGTCCCTTTTTGTAACATTTTTTCAGTAAAAAACAGTAGTTCCACCATCATCTTGGTGGAAACTACTTTTCCCTGTTGGAAAGGGTCTAGAGGAATCCATTTTTTAATAGCTACAAATTGAAAGCCACTGAATTCATTGAACTTAGTAACTAAATATGTCAGGGTACAAACTCAGTACTACTAGTCATCCATTGCCTTGGCTCTTGCATCACTGACATGGGGATGAAATTCTGCATGTTGAGGGCTCAGCTCTTGGGGCTGTCATACTACTACTAATTACCTCCAATTGTTTAAAAAAAAAAATAATTATACAATCAGTAGATGCTGCTTTACACTTTTTGGAATGAAATCGGGCTTCAAAGCAGTACTTTCTGATGCTTTTCAGGTCAAATAATATGATGGTTAATTTAGCAGCATAGACAAGATATAAACATTGAAATTGCATGACAAAGAGCGATTGCTTTATGGATAAGAACGTACAGGTCCAATTAGATCACCTGAGATGACAATGAATAACTTCTCTTAACTGACAAAAAAACTCTAAAGAAACTCAAATGTTTCAAGATGGATGATGCAATAATGCACTCCTTTCAGAAGGACATGGAACTGTCGGAGCAAGTGCAGGGAAGGGTCACAAAGATGATCAGAGGGCTGCAGCACCTCTCCTATGAGGAGAGCTGGGGCTCTGCAGTCTGGAGAAGGCTTCCAGGAGACCTTATAGTAGCCTTCCAATATCTGAAGGGGGCCTACAAGAGGGCTGGGGAGGGACTGTTTAGGCTATCAGGGGGTGACAGGACTAGGGTTAATGGGGCAAAGCTGGAGGTGGGGAGATTCAGATTGGACAATAAGGAGGAAGTTCTGCACCATGAGAGTGGTGAGAGTCTGGAATGGCTTGCTCAGGGAGCTGGTTGGGGCCACATCCCTGGACGTGTTTGCAGCCAGCCTGGAGAAGAGAAGACTTCGAGGAGACCTTATAGTAACCTTCCATTATCTGAAGGGAGCCTACAGCAGGGCTGGGGAGGGACTATTGACAAGGTCTTGTAATGACAGGACGAGAAGGAATGCGTTTAAGCTGGAAGAGGGGAGATTTAAACAGGATGTTAGCAAGAAGTTCTTTACAGTGAGAGTGGTGAAACAGTGGCACAGGTTGCCCAGGGAGGTTGTGGCTGCTCCCTCCCTGGAGGTGTTCAAGTCTGGGTTGGATGAGGCCTTGAGCAACCTGTTTTAGTGGGAACTAGATGATCTTCGAGGTCCTTCCAACCTAAAACATTCTATGATAAGTGAAAATACTGCTTTTTCATCCTAGTGTTAAAAAGTGTTTGTACTTTTGCCAGTAGTTAGAAATAGTACCTGTTAACATGAACAGTAAAATAAACTACCACCCCTCCATGCGGAGCATTTGCTTACTGAAGAACAAAAATACGTAGCAATGAAGCTTTAAAATAAAATTTTAAACCCACAAAATCTATCTTGAACTTGAAAGGAAAACAGGGAAATAGTGTTGAGGAAACAAGTGAACAATAAAATATGAATATTTCATGTCTGGCAGACCAGAGAATCACAGAATCATTTTGGTTGGAAAAGACCTATAAAATCATTGAGTCCAACTATCTAACTCTACTCAGTCTGGTGCTATGCCATGTCCCTCAGCACCACATCTGTCTCTTTTTGGTCATCTTGTCCAATCTCCCTGAGCAGGGACATCCCCAACTAGATTAGGCTGCTCAGGGTCCCATTGAATTTGACCTTGACTGTCTCCAAGGATGGGGACTCCAACAGATCTCTGGGCAACCCATTTAAGTATTTCACTACCCCACTACTGGATGATGGGCAGCAACATGTATTTTGTTGTTAAGTTGCCCTACAGCCAGCGCAACCTACTCTCAGTGAAAGCAGCAAGACAGGAGTACAACAGAAAACATAAAAAAGAACAGGAACACAATTCATCTTACATCTTTTAACCTCATTTTGTTGGCTTTCTTCCCATAAAGCCCAGATTTATGGCACTATTGCAAAGTGAAAACAGCATCCATTTACCCTCCCAACACATCAACATGCAGCTTCCTCTAGTCTTTGTATTGCATAAAACCATGAACCAAACAACATGAATAATCCTGCACATTTTGGGGAAAACATGGAATCAGCCATCAGGTTTTCAATGCTATTTTGAGACAAACACTTCCAGCTACACCTAAGAATTGATTTAAGTTAATTATTCTTAGCCAAACACTAAGGAGTTTCACAACATCTGAATAATCGAGGCAAAAAGGGAAAAAAAAAAAAAAAAAAAAAAAAAAAAAATTTATTATTAANCAAAAAAAAAAAAAAAAAAGGGAGAATTTAGTATTAAAAGCCATAGATATATAATTATTCTGCAGTTCAACACAGCTTAGAAGTGCCAAGCATTTCCCTAACAGGCATCTGCTGAGTTAACAAGAGAAACAAAGTCTTTCTGGTTTTACTGTTAGTCAGGATGCCACCTTCTCTTGCTTCTGGTGAAACAAAAATTTCATTCCATTAGAGAATGCACCTAAGCAAACATATCTGAGTGGGCGGCGTTTTGGGCAAGATGGAAGAAATGAGTATGATAAAGTAGGGATAAACAGCTTCTCTCTTGCTGAAGGGGGAGAAAACAAAGAATTACCACAAAGACACAACCAATGTGCTTCACAAATTGTAAAACTTGGTTCACATCTGTTCCCCAACCCAGCTTTGTTTTGTGTAGGAATCTGACATCTTGATACCTTTGGCATATGCATTTTTTTCCTGCAGGAAAGGAGGGGAAAAAAAAAAAAAAAAAAAAAAAAAAGAGCTTCCTTCACAGTGTATCAGTTGTCAAGCTGTCAAGATGACTAACATTCACATCAGTGCCACATCTATTATTGTTGTCCTGTCAAATTAAAAAAGGAAACAGCAAAAAAAATCATAGTGAAAGAAGACTCCCAGCTAGAAAGAGAAAAAAATAATCAGAAGCTACATATTAAATCCTCTCCCCTCCAAATATTAAAATGGATAACTGTAACACTTAGAAGTAAGAAAAGCCTGATGTACTAGGACTAAAAGTTGCCATGATGAAGACATTTCTTAGAATTTTGTACAGTTTGATGAATCTACTGACCAAAACGTGTCATGAAGAAAGGTGGAAGTAAAAATCCACAGCACTTAATGAAAATAGCTTAGTGCACTATTCCAATGACTAGCACAATTGTGTACCATGGATGTACACAAGGCAACTCCAAATACACTCAGAAGAACATCAGAGGTTGTCATCCGTGGCTGATGGTTCCTTCTCCCACCGTACATGACTGTTGTTGGAGCAGGAACAGCAGAACAGGTGCTGAGTTTACACCTCAGCAGCTGTAGTTCAGAAGATTAATATGACTATTCTGCAACCTCTGCTCTGGAGGAAATCATCTTCAGCAGACAGCAGGGTGGACACAGCTGGGGCTGGCAGCTTCTCAGATCTTCTCAGCGTGCATCTGCTGATCAGCTGCTACCTGTCTTTTCACGTTAATTACTGGTACTACTTCTCTAGAATCCTGAGATGGTAATCTTACACATAAGGAATGCTTACAGGAGAGACTTGCCTTCTAGAGCTCATTAAAAAAAAAAAAAAAAAAAAAAAAGATGGGAAAATAAAGGAATTGTGCTAATAAACTAATTAGATTCAATATTATCCCAGCAAGAAAAAGTAAGATCTGTAGCTTATCTGAAAACTGCTGTAGATGAGCCTAGAAATCCATAGAAGGGTGTGCAACGCAGCTGCAGTCAAGCAAGTACTGATTTCAAGGAAATCCATACCTACATGATGTGCTATAAAGCTGTATAGTTCAGGAAGTCACCCCACAGTGTCACTGAGCTCCTACCAAGTCTATGGCTTGATACCAAACAAATCAGCTAGAGAAAATGAGAATGGAAAGACACTGCCCAATCTCTCCTAATAGAAGTCAGAAAGCCATGAGCCCCACTTCCTCCAGTTGAGTCTGGGAGGATGAGCTTCCTTCCTGCTTTTCATTAGCTTCAGAACACTCCCCAGAATAGATGGGACAACCCAGACAGGGCTCCCACAAAAACATGTAGCCACCCAGGTCTCAGGTTTCAGTGATTGCCAGGACCTTTTCATGGTAACAGGTGGCAATAGTGAGCACAATTGTGTGCCTTGTGACCAGGTGTTTCATCCGCTCAGCCTGGTGGCAGAATTGCAAGAACAAGTAGAAAGGTCAAGGAGCATCAGGGAAAATTAACGAGAGAGACTAGTGGAATCAAGCTCTGCCCTTCCTGAGACAGAAACAGGAGCATTCACTAGCATTCACTAAAAAAAACGCCCCAAAATAAAAGACATCAGACCATATCAAAATAAGCATAGCCAAAAGGTCAAGGGAGGTGATTCTACTCCATTATAGTGAGACCTGACACAGCATACTCTGTCCAGCTCTGGAGTCATCAGTACAAGAAACACATGGATCTATTGGAGGTGGTCCAGAGGAGAGATACAAAAATCAGAGGGCTGGAGCACCTCTTCTATAAAGAAAGGCTGAAAGTTGGGGTTGTTCAGCCTGGAAAACAAAAGGCTCTACTGCAGCCTTTTAGTACTAAAAGGGTCATATAGGGAAGATGGGGAGAATCTTCTGTCAGGGCCTGTTGCAACAGGACAAGGAGTAGTGGTTTTAAATTAAAAGAGGTGAGGGTTTGGTTTTTTTTTTTCAATGAAGGTGGCGTAACACTGGCCCAGGTTGCCCAGAGAGGTGGTAGAAGTCCCATCCCTGAAAACATTGAACAGGGCTCTGTGCAATGTGACCTAGTTAAAGGTATGCCTGCTCACTGCAGAGAGAGTGGACTAAATGGTGTTTAAAGGTCCCTCCCAGCCCAAATAATTCTATAAAACAAGCAAGTGAAATAATTGTAGAATAAAGGCATGTAGCACTAGAGCAAGGGGCAATGGTTTTAAACTAGAGAAGAGCTGATTTAGGCTGGACATTAGTGAGAAATTGTTTACTGTGAGGTGGTGGAACACTGGAACAGGTTGCCCAGGTAGGTGGTATGCCCCAACCCTGGAGACATTCAAGGCCAGACTTTATGGGGCTCTGAGCAACCTGTTCTACTTTGGGATGCCCCTGCACAAAGCGGGGAGATTGAACAAGAAGCCTTCCAGAGGTCCCTTCCAACTCAGTGCATTCTATGGTTCTATGATCATCACCTGCATTGAAAAAAAAAAAAAAATTTAGAAAAACGTGTAATTTTCTTTTTACCACTCAGTCGTCTTTGAATACATGACCCTGTTATAAGAGAGGTAAGAGAAGGGGTAGGAAAGCCAAGCACCAAATAAATGTGCTTAAAACCTGGGCAGGTTCCCTGGGAGGTGTTCTGCGAGGCGGCACATCCGCCTCAGCACCAGGGACAGCGGCCCCCGCCCCGCGGCTCCGAGGACGAGCCCCGGGGCAGGGAAGCAGCTCTGGCTCCTCCCAACACTGAAAAGAATCCCCCTGAATCACAAAATGGTTTAGGTTGGAAGGCACCTCAAAGATCATCTAGTTCCAACCGCCCAGGAAAACTTCGAAGTATCTCGTGCACAACTCAGAAGGCCCCCACATGGAACACACTGAACTCAGTGTGGCATCCTTAAGTGCATCATGAAGCCAGAAAAAGCTGCCCGTTTTCAATAGGAACATTAGCAACACGTAGGTTCATTTCAGTCAACAGCTGTACCAAACTAGGTTGTGAAGAGTACCACACATAACTTCACCATAACGTTTTATGGACCTCTGGATGCAGAAATACACATTGGAAACTTTGTTTTAGCTCCAAATCTGAAGCATAGCACCGTGTCGGCTGCTGTGAAGAATGTTAACCCAAGGCAGGCCAAGTACACCACTCTAATCTGCTGAGAAGACCCACGTGATATCCAGGCCAGAAACCTCCAATATAAGCACATGCTGTGGTGTAAGCCAGGCTAGAGGAAGGTCTTCCAAAGACACCAGACTCGACTCACTGTTTCACCCAAGCACTCAGGAGGCCCATACTTCATTAAGTGCCTAAAGCACACAACTTGCATATGCAGGAGGGACTCTGGTCCAGAACCACAGGACAGTCCCACCCAACCCACCATAAGAGTGGCAGGACCATCCTGGACACCAATGGGACCTAGTAGGAGACAGCATTTCCCTCCTTCTTCCTGCCCCTGCAAGTACAAAGCTTCAACTCACCTTTACAAGCCACAAAAACAAACCCAAAGTACCCACAAGCCCAAACTACCTAAAGCTCGCCCTTCCTTACCAGTAGGGAGACATGGGAAAGATCTGCCCCATGTCATCCCTATTCCTCTGTGTCATCCACAAGCAGTGACCACCTTGGTCTCAGTGCCACTGAGCACAGGAATGTATCAGACAAATGCATAAAGTAAACCTGATGAGAGATGTAGTAAAGCAGCATTGCATCCCCCTCCCAATAAACATCACACAGATTTATTGCAGAGATGTCCCTGCACTGCACTGCCATCCTCCATCAAACCCCTTAATCTCTTTCAGAAACATTTCTGAATTTTGCTACAAGCTTTTGGAAAAGGCTTGCAAGTGACTGGGGGATCACACCAACCAGCCTGGTTACTCAAGCACAACACAGGTCTTTTCTGCAGGCTCCATGGGACAACTACCAACAGCTCAACAACAACACATCCTGCTTCTCCCCATCCCCTGAAACAGCTAGAGACAAGGAGGCAGAAACACCAAAACCCTTTGCTCAGTTGCCTTCCCATATTCAAGCATTACACTGGGGTTTTGTGTAAACATGCCTTGATTAATGAGAAGCTTAGCTACAGAACTGAATTACCAAAATCAAATAATGAATGACAAGGATAGCTGGTGATAATCTAACACATACACACAGAGTTCCTAATAAATGTAATTACAGTATTTTTGTAACACATTTGGGGTCCTTCTTTCTGCATTCTAATTAGCCACTGGCAAGCAGGAAGAGAAGTGCAGACACAATGAGTGCCAAGACATTCGAGCATGGCTCTTCCATGAAGCTGCTTTCATCTGACTCAGTACTGCATTAACAGAAAGGAGACATTTAGGCTGTTGATTCACCAGCTATTTCTGAACTATTCACAGCATCAGTAATGATTTACCCAATAGAGAAGACTTCTGGTGGGCAGACTTTGGCCTGTTTTGGAGACTGGTGGGCAGAGTCCCTTGGGAGGCCGTCTCAAGGGGCCAAGGAGTCCAAGAAGGCTGGAAACTGTTCAAAAGGTAACTCTTAAAGATGCAGGAACCCATGTGCTGAAAGATGAGCCAGCAGGGAGGAAGGCCAGCCAGGCTGAATGGAGAGATCTAGTTGCTGCTTATAGTGAGAAAAAGAGAGCCTATGGCTGTTGGAAGAAGGGGCAGGCCACTTGGGAGGACAACAAGATTGTCATGAGACTATGCAGGGAGAAATTTAGAAAGGTCAAAGCCCAACTGGAAAAGTGCAGTAAGCATAGATGAGCCCAAGAACATCTTTTGCAAATATGAAAGGTACCAAAGATTTGTTTAGACATTGGTTATCAACATCATTGTCATCAACTATCTAGAACTACCATTTTGGGTATCCTGACAAGACACCACAAAATTGCAGTTTAAACTCCTTCTAAATCAGCTCTATGCCAGTACTTGATTTGCCTTGGTTAATTACACTGTGACACAGAAGAGCTTACTTATCTTTTATTAGCTGATTGGGATTAACATTGGAGCATTATTCTGGGGCACAATACCTTGCATTAGGTTTAAACAGTCAAAGTTCTATATCCAGTAACTCCACAGAGTTACTAAAAGAACGACATAGAAATAGCACAAAGAAGTGAAATTCGAATATCTGAGAACCATAAAGAAAAACTATTTCAGATTCCTTCTGTATTAAGCCATTACATAGTGAAATGCTATTAAAGGGCATTCCTGATGAGGAAATCCCTTGGAGAATATTTTTCTTTCAATTCCAAAGAATACAGGACCATCACATAGGAACGGCCAGAGTAAAGACCAAAAGTTGTTCATCCCAGTATTATGCCTTAACCAGCAGGCAATGTAAAAGGACAAGGAGGAGTAGAGGACAAAGGCAGGGGTACATTACCTTTCTCCTCATTACCCTCACAGCCTGCAACAATTTGCAAATCCATGACCTTCTCTGACAGAGATCTGCATAGGGGGCAGCTCCCAGTGGATCTCTGGTTTACTCATGTTCCCTTTGGACCCTTTTATAATTGACAACTGTCTGTGACCACGAACCCCACAGTTTTTACTCTATGTTGTATGTTTGGGGTTTGGCTGGGTTTTTTTCCCCCATACCTACCAATTTCCAATTTTATGCAGTGGATTTCTTCACAGAAGACACAGAGAGCAATTACTGCCTACGCACTGTATTCACACCACCCACCTTACAAGTCCTCATTGTACACAAGACCTGAGAAGTCCTAGCCTAGCAGGCAAACATTCCCTGTATGGAACTCACACCCCCACAGCACCTCTGCTGCCCTTCTTTGAACCATTTCAAGTCTGTAATATTAAAGATGAGCATGTGTCATGGAATCATGCTGTATCAACACACTAATTTCTTCTCTTCCCTCCTAACTTCTAACATCTGACTTCCTCTTGACTGCACTGAACAAAGGAACTACTATGGAGCTATTAAAGCTCCAAATCCAGGTAATACCAACATGTTCTGTGGACACATCTATAAATCAGCTAAACATAGTGGCAGACTTTCTAATCCAAGCAGTTTTGGAGCACATGCATGCTTTTCCAGAAAACTATCCTGCTTTCCTACTCTTAAATTCTTCTCATTGCAGAGCTTGAGCACATCTAGAAGAAAGAGTCTACTCTCATGCACAGACAGGAGGTACAATCAAGATTTCAAATGCACTCCTGTAAAGGGGACACATTGACAGCACTAGAAGAGGGTATAACAGAGCCTTCACATGCAACACTTAAAATACAACCATAGCATGAAATTACACAGCTTTGTAATAAGGACATTCAGTCCAGAGCTCTTGGGTTTGAACACCTCATTATCAATATGTATTATCAATAGGAAAAGAGGCCTAACACAAAGGAAAACTCAAGATTTCAAAATATTTTTTAATTCTCCAAGATTAAATTCATAAAGCCCACTGCATCAACAATGGGAACAATTACATCCAGCTGAGGAACACCCTCAGAAATGAAGAGCCATCAACCAACATGTTTCTCAGTAGCTTCCTTACTCAGGATTTTGTTTCTGAATTCTAATCCTGTTTCACTCAATTTCACCCAACAGAGAAATGATTCACAGAAGTTATCTTGCATGTGGCTTTAAACACATCTGTAATGTATGATCAAAGGAGAATAATATGAAATTATTTTGCAGAATGAATTGGGTTTTTTAGGTGAAAGAGAGGGTCTTCTTATACTTGTCACTGAACTTTAGGGAACAGAAATAAATTAATTTTCATCCAGCAGTGATCAGCTACTTTGCTGTATTTCAGCCTCTCATAGCACATGATAGGTCAATTCCCCAGAAGCTGCATCCTAACCTGTGTTGGTTTGAGCTAATTGGAGAATTTGAGTGAGAAATTAGACTATTGGCTGAGAGAGAGAGAAACACAGTGTGTCACTTCACCGAGTTTTGCTGAGAAGAAAAAAAATAGTTGTTTTAAGAGCTGTTCCCAAAACAACCAGATTTGCAGAGGGCTTCTGTCTGTTCAGCACTGCAGCTGCTCTCTCTTTTTGTCTCTCTGTCTTTCAACTAATTCAAAGTAAAATCACCAAAATTACGAACTCCTTCTTGCCACAAAATCCCTCTGACCAATCTTCAGCTTATCTGCAGCATCAACAGGTGGTGAGATAAGGCTGGGGAAGGGGGGAAAGGTGGTGGTGGGGGGGGTTGGTTACACTCTCTTGGGGATTTTGGTCTCCGGGAGGGGTGTGGTGTCTGTATTACTTTTTTACTGTATATATCTGTAAATATCTGTTATATCTTGTAAATATTTGCTTGTATATTGTGCATTGCTGTAAATATAAAGCTTCATTTATTAACTTCCAGTGTTTTTCTGAGTTTTAGCCAGGGTTTATAAAGGTGGGGGGGCAGATAACTGCAAACCCATTACATAACCTCACTAAAATCTAAAATTGCTTGTGCAATTCCACAAGCAACTGAGCCATCACTTCTAATGAATAAACTTAATCTGTGGAATAACACCAGAGAAATCACTTAGTTATGCCTTTTGCAAAACACACTTATGTTGAAAGCTTGTGTGTTTCCTAACCAACATAACCGTGGAAATTTACATCCTCCCTTAGCAGAGGCAACCTTGATTATTCCACTGGGTGACTGCATTTAAACCTACTGGAAGTGGGACAAATGGTTATGCATTCACTAATGGTGCTTCTAACATCACCCAGCAAAGGTCCCAAACTTTTCAAGACCTAAATCAAATCTGTAAAGATCACTTGGTAAGTTCTGAGGCATGCTGGCATTGCTGGAGTGCAGAAACCTGTCTGTAACAGGGCAAACAGCCCTTTTCAATGCAATAGATACAGGCTATTTTTAACCTCTGCCAAAGCAATCAGTCTCATCGAAGGCTGCTAGTCCTCTAAATTTATGACATCCAGTGTCCCTGTTTCCACACTTAATACATACCACTGTCAGAGCACTATTGTGGTTGATCACATAAAACCAGCAAACTGATTTGTAGACAAATTCTAGCCTTACAAAACTACATAGAGTGTGGTTGGTACTGCTGTTTTCATGTATGTAGCTCCCCCAGGGTCTTATTTTAGCTGCAGGCTGCTAGTTAGCATCATGCTATCACAGAACCACAGAAAACATCTGGTTGGAAGAGACCTCCAAGATGATCCAGTCCATCCTTTGACCCAACAAGGCAGAAGCAAAGTGTAATTATTACAGCAGCAGTTTGCAGGAAAGCAGAGTTATTACATGTCTACTATCACACACTGGTACTTTCCAAATACAGTTTCTTTGTTCTAAGGAGAAACAACAACAGCAGCTTTCCAAGTGAGCACTTAGCAATTTCACACTGGAAGCCATAATTCTCACTTCTAGCTCACAAAATCACTCACTTTCAGAAGCTGACAACCAACACTTTCATCCATCTTGTGGCCAAGATTCAAAAGCAAAACTCCAAACAAAAAAAAAAACAACAATCAAAACCCACAAGTGTTCAACCCTGCACCTCTCTCAACTGGGTGTCCAACTCGACAGGAATACATAACAAGACTAGTCCACAGAAGGTACTTATTAAAATAACCAAGACCTTTAAAAATCCACATTGGGTTGCTTTTTGAAGCATTTAGGCTAAAGCAAAGCGTTACTTAAGGTTGCATCCAACAAACCCAATGTCTATGCCAGTGCCAAGATATTTCAAAGTTAATTAGGCAGGACTCCCTCTAGCATTTCCATTATTATTAACATAAGGCTTTTAAGGTAACAAATAGAGCTGGATAGTTTAAAAAAAAAAAAAAAAGTGTCTGCCCACTCACATACATCCCAGTGAAATCTCTTCTTATTGCAAAAGCAGCCTTCTCTCTTTAAACAAACCACATTCATACAAGAAAGAAAAAAAAATTCCTCCAAGAGCTTATTTCACTGTGAGACCATCAAAGGGGCAAGAAACTAGTCCAAGATGGGCCTGTATGCAACGAACCTAGCTTGCAAAAAGGTAGGTTTGGAGACCACCAATTCCCTTGACAGCACAGGAGCCTTTTGTCCTGCAAGCACATTGGATGTGTGAGGAAAGACATCGCTCCTCAACAATCCCAAGTGAAGCAAAAGATTTTTATTTAGCCTGCAACAGGACAACTGAAAATGAGGGGGGAAAAAGTTCTCTGGGGAAACAGTCTTACTGGTTAAAAGACAGAAAGGAAAAAAAGAGGAATTTTAGTAACATCGATGACCAACTAACTTCAGTCAGAAAGAATTTGAAACCACCCTAGAGCCAGCAGCACCTCACTCCTTAAGAGAAACAAAATAGTAATGTTAGAGTAGTTAAGTAAGTGGAGGTTTAGCCTACCATTAACTGCTGAATACACAGAATCATCAAATGGTTTAGGTTGGAAGTGACCTCAAAGGTCATCCAGTTCCAACCTCCCATCATAGGCAGGGACACCTCCCAATAGAATAGGTCACCCAATGCCTCATCCAACCCAGATTTGAACACCTCCAGGGAGGGAGCAGCCACAACCTCGCTGGGCAACCTGCACCAGTGTCTCACCACCCTCACTGTGAAGAGCTTCCTCCTAACATCCCGTTTAAATCTCCCCTCTGCCAGTTTAAACCCATTACCCCTCATCCTGTCATTACAAGACCTTGTGAATGCCAACCCTTTCCATTTGTAACCAGAACCACCACTCCAATGTCTCTTCCCAAGAAAAGACTTAGACAACTGCAGAACTCTGGAGGACTTGCACATAACTGTACTTCAGTAATGTGGCCCAGGGAATGCTATAATAGATGAAATATTTCAGAGGCTTTCTAGTTTTTTGCCTCCAGTCTGCAACACAACCATGATTTCACATTTCTGCTCTGTTTCTCCTGCCCTCGCTCTCTGGGTCTCTCTCTCACCTAGCACATGACCCTCAACCAGCTCCTCTCTTCAAACTTAAACACAATTTCAAAATACGGTTTATAAAACCAGAAACAGTTACAACCTTTATTTGCTGAGAAATCACTACCTCTGCCTCATGACAGTTGCAAGGTCTCAAGCAGAAACACATGAGCTGAGAAAGAAAGATCTTATTTAGAAAATTCCTCAGCAAAAGCACAAGGCAGTGTCTTTTTTTCTACTTTTCCCTCACCACTGTGCTTACAAATGCCCTTCCCCTGTGATTCTGATTACACAGTTTACTACCTTCTGATGATACTTTACTTTGAAGTAAAGAACAAAAATCTTAATATTCTCCCATTCAAATCAAAGCACTGAAGCATCTGAAGAGATGCACGACTTCAGATACAGTCACAGAAACTCTGATTTTGTCCTTTTGTTTTCTGTACAGTTTAGGAAATGCCCTCCACCTCAGGTTTAAGAGACTGTGGCAAAAAAGTACGAGTACATTTTCACAGCATTTTGCTGAAGAAGAAACATTGTACTTGCTTGGCAAGAAACTACAGAAGGAATCACCAAAGAGGAAGGACATGTCTGTGCTTCATTTCTCTCCTCTTGCCCTGTTCAGAACAATCATAGAATCAGCCAGGTTGAAAGAGACCTCCAAGATCATCCAGTCCAACCTATCACTCAGCCTTATCTCATGAACTACACCATGGCACTAAGTGCCCCATCCAGTCTTTTCTTGAACACCTCCAGTGACAGCAACTCCACCACCTCCCTGGGCAGCCCATTCCAACGCCAATCACTCTCTCTGTGAGGAACTTCTTCCTAACACCCAGCCTCTACCTCTCCTGGCACAACTTGAGACTGTGTCCCCTCATTCTGTTGCTGGTTGCCTGGGAGAAGAGACCAACCTCACCTAGCTACAACCTCCCTTTAGATAGTTGTAGACATCAATGAGGTCAGCAAGGGCAGCTTCCACATTCACTAAGATGTACACACACACACCAAAAAAAAAAAAAAAAAAAAAAAAAGATTTTAAATTCTNAAAAAAAAAAAAAAAAAAAAAAAAAAAGAGTTTAAAAGCCCTTACAATAAAGGAATAAAAAAATTGAACCTTGAGTTTTCTTCATCTGGCAGGTACACAGAAACAAAGAACAACTGCAGTTGGAAAAGACCTCAGAATTCAAGTTTTGACCCCCAAACCTCATAAAGAACTCCAGGTTTGTGTCAATAAAATAAAAGTTATGCTATTTACAGGCATTGGTTTGGTTCAGACAAGGAACAAAGCCACTCAATCACTTAACACTGCAATATATGAACTGTCAGTCTTCTGCTTTCCTTGCTTTTCTCATTTGTTCCACACTTCTGTCAAAGCAGCGAGCACAGGACTGAAGAGGACAGCTCACACTGGAAGGACTCATGCTTTTCCTGGTGCACCTTGCTGTGGCTGTGCTACTCCACTCCTCTGAGATGTTGCTTATGGAGGAAGTTCTCAGCTTCCAATTGCCCTTTGTCAATAAGGTCATAGAATGCTAAGAGTTGGAAGAGACCCCAGAAAATCATGTAGTTCAGTCCACCTGCAGGTTATGTTTCCCCTTTTTTTTCCACTCAGCAGGGACTTCACCAGATTGCCACAACTTCGCAAACATGACGGACAGTGGTTTGGCAATTTGATCTGCCAGTTCCCTCATGACCCCTGGGTGGATCTCGTCAGGCTCCATGGACTTGTGTACTTTCAGGTTCTTTAGATGGTCTGAACCTGATCTTCACTTACAGTGGGCAGACTGAATGAAGTTAAAAATTTTAGTGTCATTCTGAGCCTGGAACATTTCTGAAGCACATAAATCACTGAAGCATCTCATGTACACTTTTATATCTTGGTACTTAACTGAAAAAGAAGCTGCTTATGAAACACAATCCAGTATGAATTGTGAGAAGTCGGGCCAAGGAACACAACACTGTGTAATCTATGCCTGTAATATCAAAGATCAAAGAGGATGAAATTAGTTCCCCTTTACTCACATAAAACATGGCCTTGCAACGATTCATATGATGCTCTGACTACAGTTTAGTCATGCTCATTATGAAAAACGTGGGTCAGCCACTCAGGTCTTCACTATTTAGGCAGAATTAAACTTCTCATTAAAACCAAGGAGGAAAAAAAAAAAAAAAAACACAACAAAAAAGGCAGTTAAAAATTCCCATGGAGTATATAAAAAACTGTACCATGAATATTCAGGAAACCACTGGGCTTTCAGAGAGCTTTGTCTCCAAGCATTGAGTTTGCTGCTTTGTTTCTTCAAAGAGAAGCTCAGGCAACAACACAGTGTAAGTGACCCTTATGACATCATAAACTCATCCCCTCCAGACTGACTGCTTAAATCACACTAAACACTGCCATTGTTATGGATTGATGAGTTCTATCAAAACTTAAAATCCACTTCTCAAGGTCTTTCAAGGCATGCTCCTTATCAAAAATGACATTGTTAAGACATTCAGGAACTCATTCTCTGGAAAAGCTGAGAAACAAATACCTGGTAAAATCTCTTCACAGTTTTTAGCAGAATATCATAAATTTATTTCAAAGCACTTCCCTCACCTTGATGGTGCTTCAGCATCTCCAGGCATTAAATTCTTCATAGTGCAAAGGTAGCCTAAGCTTCACTAGCATTTTAATCCATTACTCAAGTTCCCACTGATCATGTGGAGCCCTCTAAGAGTAGACCAAGAACTCCCTACTCACATTTTATCCAAACTTGATAGTTAATATGCAAGCAGAAACTGAATCTAAAGGTGCTTGTGACACTTCCAGATAGAAATAATCAGGAAGTTCAGTAAGGACAAGTGCAGACCCCTGCATCTGGGGAGGAATAACACCAGGCACCAGTACAGACCAGGGGCTGTCCTGCTGGAAGGCAGCTCTATGGAGAAAGACCTTGGAGTACTAGAGGACAGCAATTTACCCATGGGACAACAATGGGCCGTTGTGATCAAGAGGTTCTCCTTCCCCTCTACTCTGCCCTGTTGAGACCACATCTGGAATACTGTGTTCAGTTTCAGGCTCTCCAGTTCAAGAGAGACAAGTATCTGCTGGAAGTAGTCCAATAGAGAGCTACAATGATCACTGCAGGACTTGAACATCTCTCCTATGAAGAAGGACTGAGAGAATTGGGGATGTTTAGTCTTGGGAAAACAGTGCTGAGAGGGGATCTTATCAACATCTATAAATATCTGACAAATGGGTGTCAGGATGAAGTCTATGGTCTCTTTTCAGAAGTGCCCAGTGATAGGACAAGGAACAATAGGTACAAGCTAGAACTCAGGAGGTTCCACCTCAACACATGGACACACTTCTTTACGGTGAGGGTGATGGAGCACTGAACAGGCTGCTTAGAGAGGTTGTGGAGTCCCCTTCTCCAGAGACT
The DNA here is from genome assembly GCA_013396835.1 of Psilopogon haemacephalus. Classification (NCBI taxonomy): domain Eukaryota; kingdom Metazoa; phylum Chordata; class Aves; order Piciformes; family Megalaimidae; genus Psilopogon; species Psilopogon haemacephalus. Next base: position 234,869 of record VWZI01002988.1, on the reverse strand, counting down.
TTCAAAATCCACCTAGATGCAATCCTGTGCAACCTGTCCCAGGTAATCCAACCCCAAAGGAGTCGGACTCAATCTCTGGAGGTCACTTCCAGCCCTTAACATTCTGTGATTCCACATCCATTTCATCAAGGGAAACACCTACAAGTGTTCAAAGACTGAGTGCTGCCAAATGTCCTACAGAAGACCCTGTGTGCTGCAGCCCCAATGGATCAATAAAGCAGCAGCAATGCTTAATGAGAATTTCCCAAAATTGAGATTCCAGAGGCAGCCTCTGGCAATTATTGCATACAGGATCTTTCTCTTCTGCATGGTAGCTTACAAAAAGCTACGTCACTATTGAGCTATAAAGATTTTCATAACACCAACAGTAACACCAACCCCAGGGGCAGCTTCAGCCCAATTCAATAAGCACAACGTGACTGAAGGGGAGACACAGCAAGTCACAGAAAGCAAGTTCCCACGAGGAAAGCCAGACACAGTAGAACAGATCAGGTGGCCTCAAGCACACTCTCAATGTTGACGACCTGAAAACATCCTTGAATGCTTCAAAACTGGTCCTAATATGAAGGACTACTGATTGCCTGCCACATGCTATGCTTTCAGACAAATCCAGTTGTAAGAAAGAAAATTATGCAAAGAATATTTTGAAACACCAGATAGTCTGAATACCAACACCAGAAGCCACTTCCTCATTCTACAGCAGCAAAAAGAACAAGGTCCCAAAAGGAATTGCTCCTGATGTCACAATGCACTATTGATGCAAAACAATGCATTCACCTCCAAGGGATTTAACTTTTTGGTATGTTTAAGGAACCCCCAGAGGAGGAGGTAAAGAGTGTTATTGTTTTCACGATTCACCTTCTACATAGCATACAGTCAGTTCTACAGTACTGGAGACACCAGGCAAACCAAAATGACAGGATCTTCCATTTGAAAGCCTTGCTTCTAAAACAGGACTGCAAAGATCTCTATAAAACCTTAGGGGTAACATTCGTTACTTAAACAGTAAGAATTCTGGGAGAGGGGCAGTTAAAAAATTACTTAGGACTGTTGCTGCATCTGAATAACTTCAGTCAACACAATTGCTGTTGAAGTGTGCCCAGGCTACTACAACAGCAGCAGTATGATGCTCTGTCTAGAGTTTCTCTCTCCTGACTGCATTTTATTTCACACATAGAGACAAGTACTCACTAGATTTGAGATCACGACTACACAAAATAAAATCCAACCTTGGTTCCCAGACATTCATCCTGTTAAGCCCAAGAAGCTGTAAACAGACAAAAAGCATCTTGTTTCACATTCTTTTGAACACTGACATGAAAAAAGTAGCTTCACTATTCAGTGGGCTGCCACTGAATTTGTAGAGATTTTCTCCCTACATCTTATCATTCATACCACAGTAACACCTCCAGTGTCAGTGAGCTGTTACCCTGCTTTCAAGGATAAGATGCAGCAATCATTACTTACCGTTTAATTGCAGGGGTTTAGTTTTCCCAAAACATAGTCAGAATGTAAAGACAGTGGAGTTTTACTCCTGAAAAGTTTGCAGCCTCAGAGTTTTTTCTATCGATCAGCATCCTGAACACAGACAAGAGGGGAGACCAACATGCTTCATCCTTCAGGAAATTAAATTTTCCATTTCTTTACAAAGAATAAAGCCAGACATTAAATTCTTAGAAGATCCATTCTGAACTCTAAAGATAAGCTGTATTTTAATTCCTAAGATAGACCTCTCATTCATCTTACAGTCCAAAAGCAAACCCAGGCTGAAACAACTCTCCTATGAAGACAGGCTGAGAGATTTGGGGTTATTCAGCCTTGAGAAGAGAAGGCTCCAGAGAGACCTGAAAGGAGGCAAGAAATCTGGGGAGGGACTGCATGTAGCAATGGGACAAGGGGCAATGGTTGCAAACTCTTGAAGGGTAGATTTACATTGGACATTAGGAAGAAGTTACTTCCCATGTGGGTGGTGGAACGCTGGAACATGTTGCCGTGGGAGGTGGTGGACTCCCCACTGCTGGAGACATCAGGCTTGAAGGGGCTCTGAGCAATCTGGTGTCCTGATCTACTGTGGTGGCTTGGCCGTGGTTGGGGGCCAGATGCCCACCAAAGCCACTCTATCACTCCCCTTCTTAGATGGGGCAGGAGAGAGGGAAAATATAACAGGAAGCTTGGAAGTGAAGATAAGAGCAGTTTAATAAAGCAAAAGCCACACATGGAAGCAAGAGCAAACAAAAACATTACTCTCTATTTCCCATCAGTAGATGATGTGTGGCTGCTCTGTGGGAAGCAGGGCTTCAACACATGTAGCAGGTTGCTCCAAACACCATCAACAAATGCCTCCACACTGCTTTCTTTCACCTAGCATTTATGTCTGAGCTGGTGTCATATGCTATGGAATACCCCCAAGTGCAGTTTAGGTCAGCTGGCCTAGCAATGTCCCCTCCCAAGATCTTGCCCACCCCTCAGCCTATTGTTAGGAGGGGGAATGCTGAAAAAGCACAGCCTTGGTGCTGTGTGAGCACTGTTCAGCTGTAGCCAAAACACTGCTGTGTTAAGCAACAGCCTTCCAGCCACCACTACAAAAGATGCTACAAGGAGAACTAACTTGATCTCAGCCAAACTGAATACATCTAGTTGGGTAAGTCCCTCCTCACTGCAGGGGTGTTAGATTAAAAGACCTCTAGAGGTCCCTTCCAACTCAATGCATTTCAACTTCCTGATTCATAAGAGATCTGCAACTAGTACCCTATTAAAGATTTATAGTATATACTGCCAGAACAACAAACCAAACAGTTACCAGTATCAACGAGAACTACAATATTACACACAGAAGAGATGGCTGGTTTAAAATATCCTGACTGTTCCCTTTGTCAGGCATTCGCGTGGACTAATTAAAAAAAATTATCTGGGTATCCAGCAATTGCAGCTAGTATCCAAAAACTAACAGCAGCGTGCCTTGTTTTAAAAGATGAACTGCTTACCTATTTGGGGCTACAATGTTCTGACAGGTATTTCATGGGAGAGCTTCTTATTTGTTTGGGTTTTGTTTTTTTCTTAATCTTGCTTCCTTACTTCAGCATCTCCACTCTGACTCTTTCAATATGAANCCAAAAAAAAAAAAAAAAAAAAAAAAAACAACAAAAAAAAAAAAAAAAAAAAAAAAAAAAAAAAAAAAAAATTGTAAGTCACCAAACCCCCACACACAAAAAAAGGCAAACCCAACCCCCCACAAACACAAATCCAACTCCCCAAATCACCACACAAAAACCCAAACCTGGACAAACAGAAACCCAACCCCCCACCCCCAGAAACACAAATCCAACTCCCTCAACCCCAAATCACCACAACAAAAAACAAACCAGCACAAGCACAGACCCACCACCCCCACTCCCACAAACCCAACCCCCACATCACTACAACAAAAAGCAAACCAAGCCACATTATATGACTGATCTGGGATGCTGCCTGTCAAGCTCCTGACAGAAGCTAACCTTCTGTCAAATTAAAACTCCCCTGATACACTGGTGTGTAATGGAAAGCCTGACAGGTCATTAGTGGCAACAGCATGAGCAAGGTTCTAATAAACAACAAAAATGGAATTTTAAATAAACCACCATGAAAAACAGACACACACACACACAAAGGACCAACCTGGAGGGCTGCAGCACTATAGTTTACCCCAGATTGTTGTTCTCCACACTTGATCTTATGCAGACATTCCTAAATATCCCATCCTTGCTTGCACAAGTGGCAAGATGGGATCTTACAGCACAAGACCTCAACACTCCTTCTGATACTTGTTATTTCATCTTCAGTCTTAATATTAAAGATCATAAATTGCCTCCTTCTACAATGTTACCTAATCCTAACCTCAACAGCGCAAGATTGCCCAGTGTGAGATTCTCATTTGTCACCATCTCAGTCCTCACCATCACAGCACAGAAATACACCACAGCAAAACCACAGCCTCTTTTCCGCCCTGTGATACCAACAGGAAGAAACCTCATCACCAAAAACCATGCACCTAGCATGGCCCTGCCAGAAAGGAAATTTCCCATCAGTCATCTTCAACTGCCTTTTTTTCACTGATGCATTACAGCAAGAGGCATAACTTAAAAACTGGCAATGCATCCTGGCTTTAAAATTACCTGATACAGACATCCAAAAATACCCTTCCTCAGACTTCCCCTAATGCCCTTGGAGGACAAACAGTACTCTTCAAATGAGTACTATCTGCTGAGATCACAGCCAAGCCCAGCATTACAAGCTCCTCTGTTCCACCCTGTCTTCCATAGCATGGCCAGCCCTGCTCCTTGTCCTTGGGCCTTGCTGGGAAAGAAAGCAAAACAGATCCTTTGCAGGACCTGGCAAGCAGGCACTTCACCCTGTAAGTCTGGCACACTGGGCTGCTGGACAAGCAGAAGCACATTCTCATCTCGTGGCCAAACCCACTGGGTCTCACAACTGACTTCAGCTGCGATCTCTCCTATACCACTCTATCTAAACACTCAACTACACATCAAATGTGCAAGCTTGATTTCAGAAATCGCTCCCAGTTTTCTATGCCAGGTAAAAGGACAAACAAACAAACCCCAAACAACAACAAATAACTTTAAAGTCCTCTTCCTCCTCTGAAAAAAAAAAAAATCAATAAACCAACAAACCACTACTATAAATCACACAACACTCATTTTCACATTGGAATTTCTTTCTGACTTGCTCATCTCTCTCAAATACAAATCTGAGGTTCAACACCCAAGATGAGCTGGTTAAAATACACTGGCTGCTTTAACTCCAATTTAAATAAACTGGTCTGATCTTGTATTGCATTTCTACTTTCTAGAACTTTTCCTGGAGAGAAATACAGATAAATCCTGGATGGGATGCTGTGATTTTTTTTTGTTTTTACTGATTAGAAAGCCACTCTATAGACTTTTTCTAGTTATTATCTTATTTATGTTACTTAGAATAATAGAATCAACCAGGTTGGAAGAGACCTCCAAGAACATCCAGTCCAACCTATTGCCCAGCCCCATCCAATCAACTAGACCATGGCACTAAGTGCCCCAACCAGTCTTTTTTTAACATCTCCAGGGACAGTGACTCCACCACTTCGCTGGGCAGCCCATTCCAATGGGAATCTTTTTTTTCCTCCTCTTCAGTATCTGACTACCAATTTTTTATTGAAGACTACATATTCATTAGCTGAAAAACATCTTATAAATAGGACAAAAAAGCTTGCACAAATACCAAGGTAAAAATAATTTTAAAATATATTTTAAGCACAAATCCTTCTAAATATGTTGAAAAGAAAGTAAGCTTATCCACACATTTGTATATTAAACTAACTCATTAGAGGGGACATTACCCATAGTGACTTTGGTTGCATACATCCCTGAAGTATTTGTTAGGACAGATGTGTTGAGGTTTTTTTTTTTTCTTCGTTTTCTTGTTATTTATAGATCAAAAGAAAACAAAGCTTCCTAGCTTTGTAGTTTCTCACCTTTAACCGGATAACCCACTGAGTTAATTCCAGGAGGAACTATGAATTAAAAATATGTTTTCTTTCTGCATGAAAGTTACTCTTGTCAAACCAGTTCTGTATTGTGGTAAGTTCTCAGGAGACACTTTCACCTACTCAGTGGCCATGCCTTCTTCAGAGTTCCAGAAGCAAATATATCCTTCTTGAATATTAGAATTTAATTACAAGTTACTACCCTATGATAGAGTTAAGGCCTGAATCAAATACTTTCAAATCAAAATTATTCAATTGTCTTTTTAATTCTTCATTTTAATCTCTTTTGCTTTCCAAAAATTCCTTCAGCCGTTCCTTCTACACACATTTGCCCACCCGAGTCTTTATGCTTCCACTGTATTTTCACAAAACTCATGTGCACAAGTACTTACTGTATGCCATGTCACCTCTCTCTCAGGAAGGCTAGAGATCTCTTTATTTCCAGGACTTACTCATCAAGATAATCACCCCATTGTCTTTACCCACATGACAAGCCCTGGGGTGCACTGCTACGCAAACAAGTCCAAGCAATTCTCAGACTTTGAAGATGAACATTCCTTCTTCTGCTGTCCCTCTTCCAAGTTTACCTTCCTCTCATCAACAGTCAAAGTGAGAACACCTCCCCTACCATCAGGAACCCAAAAAGAAGAAATAATTCATTACTGGTATCAAGCCTTCTTTAGGGTCCAGCCCCTCCACCGGCACCTCTGACCACCACCAGTACAGACCTTAAGTGCTCAGTGACAGCAGTTTTCAACTCCTTGTTTACTCCCCATTTCCTGCAGCCCACAGGGCAGCCACCTGTTTCTTATTTCCCTTACAATTTCTCCACCTTTTGCCTGGCTATACATTTCCATGACATACACATTTCTTGAGCTATGGCTCAAGATATTATTCAGATCTACCTACCTTTGTAAACTCCAGTATGCACAAAATTACTCCTTCACTCAAGCACACTCTGCTATGCTAAATGCATGAAGTTTGCTACTGGAGGACAGAAGGACACAGAGAAATCTGTGTCTGACAAAATGGCACTGCAGTTTCAGGTACAACCAAAAATTAAATCCTCCCAGCTGAGGATTCTGGCCAAAATGGAAAATTCAGAGCCCTGTGGACAGAATCACAGAAATGTCAGGGGCTGGAAGGGACCTGGAAAGATCATCCAATCGAACCCCCCTGCCAGAGCAGAGACCACCTGGCAAAGGAAGCACACAGCAAGACTGTCAGTGCCCCAGAAGAAGAACTATTGTGCCAGAGAAATGTTCCAACAAACAGTATTTCAGAGTGAACCTTGAGTACAACACTAGTGTAATACTCTGTACCACTGTGTGACACTAACATGTAGCCAAGACTTTGGAAAGATATCATCCTTTCCTCTAAGCAGCTCAGTCAGGAGTCACACACGAGTCATTATTCTGAAGCACAATGTCAGGTTGGCTATATTTTCTATATTACACCAACAGGACAATATGAAAAATCCCATGCAAGGGGATTTACATTTTTGGAAAACACCTGTCCAAATGCTTGTGTGACATCTTTGAAATAAAGCAATTCCTTCTCACCAAAACCCAGTGTCAGCAAAAAAAACACCCTATTTTCTCCTTAGGCTGGGGAATGAGAGATCACTTAAGGGAAACACATAAAAGGAGTCCCTCACTGTTGAGGGGTTAACACCAGTCAGGGAAAACCTAGAATTTAACATGATCAAGGTCTTTGCCAGCTTGATTTCAAGAGAAGCCAGAAAAACTTCACAGGTCTACTCTACTAACACAGCTGGACAGGATTTGGCCATCTCAAAAACAGAATGCTGCTAATATAATACCAGCTGTGGGCATGCTTGTCTGGCAGCCCAATGGCTGATGTGTCACAGGCTGAACTGTTTTGAGCACCCGGTTACAAAGAGCAGATGAAACCTCTCTGTGCTAGCCACCTGAACCCATGCAAGACTGTGACTACTTTCCTGAGTACTGAACTCAAAGAAAAGCCTTTACATCTGCTGTTCTCCTATTGTCCAACATAACCCGGAATAACCCAGGCTATTATTTCAACTACATTGCATGCCTTGCAACACCACTTGCTAGTGAAGCCTAGACATGTATAAATTTGAACCATAGGATTGCAGCTGACAACCTTCTGTTCATGTACAGTTTCTATTAAGCACCACTCCAAAAGCTCAATATCTTTTTTTTTCCTGAGAGCTCCCTAGCAATACAGCACAAGGAAAAAGAGCACTCAATCACTGAAAAGGACAATGTTCCATGTTAGGTAGCGTTCAGCATACAATGAAGTATAGGTCTTGGAAAACCCTTCAATATGTGAAAGTGGACACTTAAAGCACAGATTCTGTCTCTCAGGCATTAAGGAAGCTTCCTAGTAAGTTCCTCCAAAACTTTGACAATATTTATAAATTTTTAAAAGCTCATCAAGTGCTGTGACAATTTAAAGGTCTCTACGGCAACCTGAGTTACTAATTTCAAATCCTGAGAAGGGTCCTACTTTGCGACTCCACAATGGTTGGGGATTAGCAAGGGGAGTACCAGCAGGAACTGACATCCAGCAACAGTGCTCAGAAATAGCCACTTCTTGCATAAAGACAGCCATGCTGTCCCACAACCACTGCAGCTGAAGGTCCACTACAGGGGCTGGGGATCTTGAGACATCCTCCAGCTGCTTACTGAATAATACATCAACCTCTTCCACAGCTGCCCACTGCAGGGAAATCTACGGTACTTTTCCATCTGCAAAACACAGCACTTGGGAGAAAGGCCTGGCAACCTATAGATTTTTCAGCTAAATGTCCAGCTCTCTTCCCTAGATAGGCAAACTGAAGATGTAAGGCACTCCTCTGGTGACATGTAACCTATTTCCCCAGAGGTATACACAGGCACATATCCACAACCAGGAATAGCCCCTCTGTGCAAGAAGCTAAGCAGCTCTTCTGAGGTTTTCCTTTCAAGTCTTCATCCGGTGGAAGAGAGGTGCAATGCCACCCTTTTACTTGTGTGTTTATCCCAAAGGTACACAGCAGAACTTCTCATGATGAGCTATGGTGGATGTGTGCTCCAACACAAGTGGAGAAGAAGCACTGCTACGTTACTCTCAGCCACCAGTTTTTCCGCTTCCCCAGTTTCTATTCTTACATTTCTATTCCTGCGACTCTTTCATTTTCATTCAAACATGGTATGGCCAACCATGTGCTGACAACAGCTTTTCAACCAATGCACTCCCACAGGCATTTAGCTTTTGTGGAGTTTTTTTTCCTGTTTCATTTGTTTCTTTGCCACAACACTTTTTTTCTCTTTCTGTCTCTGTAATGTTTTTTACACTAAAGTGTTGAGATCCAATTCCATTAGGAAAAAAAAATGCATGTAAAAAGCAGACTCATTTCTCTTTGTTTGCACAAGCTTCCATTATAAGAAAGGTAAAAATAAAGGGAGAAGGGATAAAAACAGACTGAGAGGATACCACAATAAGCACTGGCAGGCAAACTGATGTATAAAGGTCAGACAGAGAACTAAAGAGATTTCCCATGCCAATCCACATCACAAAGCCAATAAATTTCAAATCTGAGTTTTACAAGTGGATACTTTTGGAACCTAATAAATAAGCAGAGGAAGGAGGAGCCATTAATAAAGACCACACAAAGAACAAGAAAAGTATTGTTGCACATCAGTACTCCTAATTTAAAGCGCTAACCCTGAAAGGACTTGTGGGCATTCAGCAACTTACTACACAGGTTCACCTCAGAATATACAAGTTCTGAATAAGGGAGAAACCATGCCTCACATCAGAAACTCATATTATGGTCTCTACTGTTGCAAATAAAAATTCATTCTTTCCATTCATTAGCTTAACCAGAAGAGTTTCCTGATACAAAGGACTTCAGTTAAGGGAGCTGTTGTACCACACTCTTGCCTAAAGTCAACTGAATTCCAACTTCAAACTTCTATTTTGCAATGCGCAGGCTATGCTCGAAGCTTAAAGATGTGTCATGTAAACAAGCATGCAGAAAACTAAACATCAAAAACATCAAGTGATGACCAAGAACCACAACCTTATGTGCTTATTAGACCATAGCAAGCGGTGTGAAGTCATTTACTCAGAGGAGGGAGGTTTCTGACTCAGAAGAGGAAAAAAATACTACCGAGATCATTTGAGAGCCATACGATCGCATACGCTGGCAAGAGTAACCAAAAAATGTGTTCCGTTTGTATTCCAAAACACATAATACGTGGTTTATATTTTTTAAAAACCCCACCAAAACACGAGGGTCTGATTTGCGTAGTGTCTTCTGACCGTTTTTCTCCAAGGGCATTTTAGACAATGAAGCAGACAGCTGCTCCCTCCAGTTCTTGGGGACTTCAGAAGGAAAAAGGGCCCATCCCCACGACAACAGCACAGCCCCGCAGCATACAACAGGTTTCCAGGCCACCACCGTCGGCTACACACGGAGAACCAAGAGCCGGGCCCAGCCCGCAGCCGTACAGGCTGCCCGCTCCCGCCGGGGGCCGCCCGGCTCCGGTGCCGCGGGGGGAGGCCACGCTCGCCCGTCCGTTCCCGCTTCCCCCCCCACACCCCGCCCAGCTCAGCCTGCGGAGAGGCCCCGGCCTCCGACTCACCGAGGCCGCTGATCTCTTGGCGGAGGCCGGCGCGGCTCCTCTCCTCCGCTATCGCCCGCAGCATCTGCTGCAGGGAGCGGTCCAAGTCGCCGTTGGTCTCCTCGTCCCTCGGCCCGGCGCGGCCACCGCTCCTGGCAGAGGCCATGGTGCCGCTGCCGGCGATGATCTCATGTCAGGCCGCCCCGCGGAGGCGGCCGCGGCACCCGGCGCT